>VZTR01003433.1:120637-134741 GCA_013400775.1 Chaetops frenatus
AAGACTTGTGTCACATGTGAACTAATATCCTTTCTGGGCGGGAGTTCACAGTGATATGGATTCTACAAGAGACTTATGCGTCTTGTGGGAAAAAATCTCCATGGTGAGACAAGAGAGACTCTTCTTCCAATTGGACTGATGAAAGCCTATTTTAAGAGTGGTAAATTGACCAGGGATTTTCTAAGTTTGTTTCTCTGTGTTGTTGGTGAGAAGGATGGTGGTAAAGGAAGATAAATGAGGTGGGAGAAAGGAACCATCATGGGTGAGGGGCTGGGGGGAGGAAGAAGAAACCACTTGGGGGTTGATTTTGATTCTGTTGTTTTTTGTTAATAAACTATTTTTTATCTTTGAAGTTTAGGCCTGTTTTGCATTTCTCTTAATCCTTATTCTCATAAAACCACTACACAACACTCTCGCCTGGTGTGAGCAGGCGAGCAGGTGAATGTGAAACAAATACAAAGGGCCATCTCAGTAAAGACAGAAAATGCAGACACTGACCTCAACAGGAGTTAAAGACATGGAGCACGGTGGAAGACACCTGCTAGGGTTGTGTGGATCCACTTATTTAAATGAACTAGTTGAAATTAGGAATATTATTATTTCTTTTAATTCAGTGAGATAGATATCAGCTTTTGAGTTTGGCATGTCTCTGATATCTCCAGCTGAGTGAACTTCTGACTTTCTTTGCTGGTAAATTTCCATAGTTTTACATTCTTGATGCCATCTGAGCATACAAAGAGACCAGATTTTATTTTTTTTTTTAACCAAGAACTGTTTCCTTATACCAGAGCTCCTGAAAGAATCACATTGTGGGCATTAATGTGTGAGAAATTTTTTAAGTTTTTTCCATGGAGTAAACATTATTTGCAAGTACATCATCCATCAGGGTTCTCTGAGGTATTGTAGTGAACAGCAGCATAAACAGAATGTTTTTTACCGTGATCTCAGCAGGCTTTTTTCTTATCTACAGACTCAGTACTTTGGATTATGTAGGAAAAGATATATAGGAAACTTACAGCATTGAAATTTTTCAATTTATTTCTCACTGCCTCATGTGTTGAACCGAGGTGGAAAAAGTATATTTATATACTCAGTTATGGGGATGGTTCTGGCTGTTGCTGAGTCAGAAACAGTAGGTTTAGCAGGCCAGGAAGGGGAAGTGTGAAGACTGGAACAGTTGTTTTGCCAGTCTGATTTCCAGTTAGACCACTTGACATTCCCCCAGTCATGAGATGGTGGAATGAAACAGAAGCTGAACAGCAGCTGCCCCTGCCCCACCATGGCCTTGGGGTTTGCTTGGACAGAGCAGATGCTGAGGGAACAGAGGGTAATGATAAAAATGGAGTAAGGGATAGAAAACAACCAAAGAGTAAGTTTTGCCTCCCAGAGACTCCCACCATGGCCCTGCAGGTAAAGACAAACCAAGTGGTTATTGCCACTGTCATCTTTCTCTTTCACAGTGCCACTGGTATTTTGGTCTTTCCTTAAGGGGTGAATTCTAGGTTCCATACATGGCACAAGCTGCAGTAGGGTGGTTCTTGGCAGTTTTGAAATCTCAAGTTCACACTCCCCTCACCCCTTACATACCCAGGCAAATCTGCTTTTCTTTCTAATGCAACAACAGGGTCTTCAGGAGAGTAATAGATTATTGACTTTTTTCCCCATTGGTAAATGGAATAGAGGACAGGTGGAACATTGAAGTAACATTGTCAAAACAGATGATAAAGAAGATTTATCTAGCAAACAGCTCACTTTAAGGTATTAGTTTGGGGCAATCTATGGAGTGTAAGATGAACATCTATCCCCAATATGTCATCAGTTCCTAGTCAGCCTGTACTGAAATAAAAATTAACTGCAGTTCCATCACCATGAGGGTTGTCATCAGTCCTAAATATTTATATTTGATCATTATTGTACAGTCTTATGCTTTAATATATGTAAATGTATTAAAATGTATTTACATACACTTGCAAATATTTAATGAAATATACACAGAAAAATTTTTAAAAATTATTTTTAAAATCCAAGTCCTAAAGAATTTTGGGTATTTATTGCTCCCTTCAGTCATTTTGAGGGGAATATGACAAGAGTTTCAAAGGACCAGGGCTCTATTGCATAGCTTACAGACAATGTCTTAACAATCAAAAGGTCTAAGACAATAACTTAACCAAAGCATGTGATGCAATCCAATCCTGATTAACAAAACACCTAAGGACAGACCTAAGTTTCATTTTTAGCAGCAAAAAGTTAAGTACATCCTCGAGTCCCTCACTGGCCCAGCAGCTGAGCCAGGTTAAGGGGCTGCAAGGCACCATTACCTGCCACATCATGCCTGACCCACATGTCACTCTGCCATCTGGCTTGGTCTCAAAATGCAAGAAAAAGCATTTTCATCTCTGCCCAGCAGACTGCAGCCACACCTGGAGTCCCAGGATCCCACCTGGGAATATGACAGCTCAGTGGAAGGACAGCAGCCCAGACTGTTGTCACAAGGAGGTACCAAACATCCATACACTGCTTTTCTTCAGAAAACTGAGTCTTTCTTCTTCTCTTTCTTTGAGAAGCCATAACAAAAAGGAAAAGGTGTTTGCTTACGTGAGTTTGTTGACATGTAGCTAAGTGTTTGGAATTAAGGCAATACAGAATTTAAATTGTGGTTATTCACTTTACACATTGGAGTAGAACTCAAGGTTGATGGCAGATATTTCAGATATGGTCAAAACACAGATTCTAACTCAGGTCTAAATCAACTGCTCACTTCAAATCATAAAAGGGTCTAAAATATGTGTATATATAGAGGTCAGCAGTAAATTTTTATTTACTCACCAGCCCCTGCCTTTATTAATGGCTGTGTTTGCAAGTATAACAGAAAATGAAATATGGTCCTTTTTTATCCAACTTCCTACTTGATTATAGCAAGATCTGATTAAATAATTAATTTCTGCAAAGATTGTACAACTAAATGCCTGGCTATTATTTCATAGGTATGAAAATAAATCAGGATTAATCCCATTGTTTTAAAACATGGCTATAAAATTTACATGGGTGGCATCAGCAGCAGAGTCTATATAGAGTACATTCAATTTCTATGTAAGTTTAAGCTTTGAGGAACTTCGATCTTCAGAGCAATTTATCTGCCTGAACATATAAATCCCTCCAGAGATCCCAGCAGCAATTACAAACTCCAAAACCACAGAACTATGAAAAGTTTGGAAACAACACTAAGTGTCTAGGATGCTCAAGTATTTTGTGGAAGTTGCATCAAAATGAACCAATCAGCCTTCTGGGCAAATAGGCAAAGTTTTTAGGCAGGAATTAAGTAAATATTGAATATATATAATGACATATGTATATATATCTGTGTGTATGTATGCATATATGTGTGTGTGTATATTTGTATATAAAATATTTTTCTAGTTTACACTAGTCCTGAGGTCCACTTTTTTTTTTTGTTTTGTTTATCCCCTCCTGCCACCAGAATCAAAAAGATAATTAAACCCTCTAATTTTCCACAGTCCTGCCTCAAAAATGCCTAATATGATTTTGTTAAAACTTCCTGGAGAACAAATATGCTTTTCCTAGGAGTCCACACACCAGAGAGCAGAGCAGGAATGGAGGAGTTCAAGGAAAGATTTCTAAGTTAACCTTATATGCAGAGTGAACTTTAGCGAGATGTGATGAGGAGTTCTGCTGCTTTTTTGTTTTTTCATTGTTGAAAAAAATTTGTCATTTCATCAAAATGTAAACTTAGCAAGGAAGTCTGCTGATTTTTTTCTGGAAAGACTCTGAGACATTTATATGGGCAAAAGTGGACCAAAAGCACTGTCTTTCTCTGAAGCCTTTTATCTGGGGTGATGGTTTGGAATAAACGTGATAACCAGTAGGGTTTGTCCTTCATAGCTCATGGGATAAAACCAAATCTTGTTTCCACAACATTTGCCTACCTTGTTTATTTCATTATTGGACTTTATAAAATAAAAACCTTGCCTATCCTTACATATTGGGCAAAACAGGAGCCAGGTTTGAACTGGGGCTTCTGACTTGGGTTATTTTATAAACAATCACCTCTTTGTTTATTTATGGCTGCTGCCAACCATCTCTCTGGACACTTTGTGCACGATGAGTTCAGCACAGAGGCTCTGAGTGACTCTGTTGCTGTGGGAGCCACACTGGCAACTGATGGAGCAGAGACTGGAAACATCCCCCAACCAGAGAAAGCTGCAGCTGCCATTTCATCACAAGGACTCACTGCAAGGAAAGACTAAGGATGTGACTTCTCTCTTTCAAGGATAGAGATGAAGATTGGAGTTGACCCTAAGGAATTTGCTCTTCTTTAAACACTCTGAGCATAGAATATAAATTGGGTGTTGGCTATGCTAGGATTACCATGGTAGTCCCTAGGTATTTAAATGCCTAAATCCCAGCCTGTTCCTGATTTTCTCTGTCTAGACATGGACTCTAGGATCTTTTATTGCACAAAAATTTTAGGCAGTGTTTCCTATCGACCTCCAAGCAGTCCATGCCAGGCAGAAAATCTTTCATTGAGAATACTTTGGCAGATAACTGACTTTGGCCTTGCATGCAGCAGGGCAAACATTGGTGGAGGGGATCTGGGGACAGGTGCTGTTATCCTTGGATTCGCAACTCACATCTGCTGCAGCTTTTAAAACTTTCCTTTCTTCCACTCCCCAGCCTGCAGCTACTTTAGTGACTTTAGCTCCCAGCTCCAAATTTAATGAGTTTCTATAATCTGTCTGCAGTGAATCTGGGGGGTTTGACTCAACATGAAATTGCAGAATGTGACACAGACAGTTAAACCCAGCCAAGAAGGATTTGGGTTTGTTTTCTCTCCTAAAAAGAAGCTGTAATCCATTCAAAGTATTACCAAGGTATTTTGGAATCAAGCTAGCTCATTTCTGAAGTTCACACTGAGGTAATGTGTTATTAACCTCAATTGTTCTGTTTTAATCTCTGTCCATGGGAACAAAGTTGGGTTTTGCCTTTGGCTTTAAAAAAAATCATCTACCATGCTGACAAAATTCAGAAGTGAATGGAGCTGTGTGAAGGACAGGACAGCAAAGGACATGAGGTGCTTGCTACATTCTGCTGAGGCAAAAAAGAGAAGGATGGACACTATTTTCCAGATCATTTAATGCCACAGGCTCATATATCATGGGTTTACTCAAGTGAGTGAAAGCTGCACCTCTTACCTTACTTACAGAAGAGTGTCTGATCACTTCTACCCTTGGTGCTGGGTGGTTAACCTGCCCTGAGGTGCTTCCAGTTTGGGAAGCAGAGAGGCAGTCCAGAGGAAGAGAAGGCTGCTCAGCTCCAACCTCTTTTGGGGATTAACATAACTGGGTGCCTCCTGCTCTCCACAGACGCCATCCTCTAATCCTCTGCTTTATTCAAAGCACCGGGGACCATGACAAACTGATAGCGACTGTGGCTAAAGAAGGTCTCCAGAAGCCACCAGTTGGCACTTTCCAGCAGTAGCTATAATCCAGGTTTACTGGCCAGTTCCTTCTGAGCTGATTTTTCAGCATGTGAAATGATTCTGCCTGCTCTGCTGCACTGATAGGGAGAAGTAAACAGGAGACAGAAAACAAGGGGGAAATGCCCGTTGGCACTGAGAGAAGTGATGTGTTTCGTGTGGAAATGCTGGTGTTTCACACCATTTAGCAGTCCCCAGGTCAGGCTAGAGGATCTTAAGGACCTTCCCATTTAGGAAATATGGATTACTATTTTGCAATTTCTTAACAAACAAACACCAACAAAAAAAATCGTTGTTTACTTGTGCAAAATGTATCAGAGCAAGTGTCACAATCTGAAAGTACTTTCACCAGTTTACCACCCCTCCCCAGAGCAGGAAGGAAAGGGTGGGCAGGGCAAATGTCAACAGGAAAACATCTGTCTCAACACCTGGCAGAGCTACAAGGTAAGGATGTGGGAGGCAGCATCTTCCTGAAGGGGGCCTCAGGTCTCAAAAGCCTGGAAAACAATTCTCATGATTGTGCAATAATTTGAAAATAGCAATGCAATATATTCTGTGTAGAGTCTCCATATAAATGCTTGTATCTCCTCTCTCTGTCCTCTTGGCAAGGAGATCAGATGCTGATTTCACTGAAGTCAGCAGATTTCACACTAATTTTTCTTTTTCCTGTGAAGTCGTTTCTACCTTTGTATTTCTCTCTCCTTAATTAATTCTGCATCATCCAGCTGCCCCTTTTGGCATTCCTGATTTTTAATGTTCTTAGATTTATATGGTTTTCAATGATAATCCTTAAAACTAAAGTGTATAGCTATCTATTTAATCCAGTTTTCTGCCTTCCTTCCTTTTCATCTATGTAATATGATTCTCTCCCATCTTTTTTTCTGCAGGCTGCCAATGCCAAAACAAAGCTAGTTCTATTACTCTGGTCATACATTTTTAATGAATTTTTGTTTCATGCTCTTTATTCCATTCTTTTTAATAGATTTCTATCTTTCTTTCATGTATCATTTTTTATAGAGCTTTCTCACAGGTCTCCCTGCAGAGACTCTTTAACAGTAAGTCTCAGAGGAATAGAAAGACTCACATCAGCCAGCCAGAGACAAGCTGGATCCAGTGCACAGGTCAGCTGATTCCACTGGGGTGGTTGGGAACCCAAGTGCTCGGTGCTGCCTCTTCACCCAGGTCCAGCAGAGCATGAAACAGAGCTCCACAGCTTCTTGCTGGAGGAAGCTCAGGTGCAGCTGGCTCAGAAGAGTCAGAGTGTGCTTGTCTGTGCCCATCACACACTACACCCCATGGCATCCTTCTCCAGGACAGATGGCTCTAGGGAATGGCTGTCCAGCCAGCTCCTGCAGGATTTTTCCAAGAAGCATTGCATAGACTAAACCCTTGTCTGCTTTTCTGCCTCTGTCAGGTGTGGTTAGAAGAACATGCTATGCATGCTTACCTTATACCTTCCATTCAGGCCTAGTTTATGTTCACTTAATATTTTGTATTTGAACCTCTGTCTCCTTGGTTTACCCTTTCCCATGAAGCCTGCAAGTGCATTTGTTTTCAAAGTCCTTGGGAGGAGTCATTTTTCCACTACAATTCTGTGACCTTTCAATTTCATACTTGACTGTAATCAAGAAGGTACCAAGTTTTCAGATTCTGGATATTTCTACATTTCAGAAAAAATAAGTATTAGTCTTTTTGGATGAAAGGAAGACTTCTCTTCTCTCTTCCAGAGAAGAACCTGATAAAAAAACCTTTTCTTTTTCTTCTCACCTTACCACTTTTGAACTGAAATATTCTGTTGCACAGGGCTGAAATAAATTGGTCAGAAAACTTCAAATATATCAGCTTCATCAGGAAGTTTCTTTAGCAGCTAAGCCCAAAACCACTGGTATGTCCCTTCATTTCATTACTCCAGCACAGTACCATCAAATCTCATTTTGGGGACCCTCCATGGACCATGGTTAGCTTATATCACATGTCACATCCCTGTCTCCAAAGCCATTCTGTCTTTGGAGCCTATTCAGATAGGAGGACTTACCCAAGAATCCATATTGAATGGGATGAGATACCAATCCATGGCTTCATGTGTCATTTCTATTGGATGTGACAATATTGGATGTCACATTATCATTGTGAGTAACTTCTCTGCCTAAGAAGACATTGGAAATGACTGGATGCTATCTAACAAGCAAAAAGAAAAGAAAAGAGAAAAGGTCTAGGGATGTTCTGCAATGCTATACAAGAAAAACAAGACTCTTCAAATGTACAAATATGGATTTTTCTATGTACATTATTTTACACAAGTATTTAAATTACTATTTCTTAACTTCAAGTTTAAGCTACCAAGGCTGTCTTCTTGAAGTACAATTATATAAAATCAAATGTCAGTAAATACATTTTATGTGTCCAACCTGTTTCCTGGAATTCAGGCAAAAATATTAGAAGAACATTCTCACAGTGGTTTTATTTTATTTTTTTTTTTTTTTAAGAAAACTAGATCTTCTGGAAAATTCTGCAAGTACATTGTAAATCTGACTGTTCTGTTGGCTTCCTCTTGCAAATTCCACAGTGATAGGGAGGACTTTGTACACAATAGCAGCTGATATTTGAATAGCTTGCAAGAGGTTTTGCTGTTAGCATCTCAGCCTCAAACACCCAGCAGTATTTCCATTTCCCCCCCAAAAAAACGTTTAGAAGGAAAATAATTCAAAATTGAGTTGTCTGGAATTATTTTTGGCCTGAACTTGAATCACCTTTGGCATTAAATATGCCTTTCATTTTGGCACTTGAACTTTGCTCAAGGAGATGGGGAAGAGCACAGGCACAGTGCCATGTTTCAGAACAAAATACCCATTTTATATTACATTCCCACTGCCTGTATCTAATTGCATGTGAATATCTGACAGGAAATGGAACAGGATACTCAGCATTCAATGCTTTTAGGAAACAGATAATCGGTAAATTGGTCTTTGCTATAGTTAAAGGAACAATTGTTTTACTGGACTGACCAAAACCAAATTACACCAGGGATGCCAGAGAATACTGACAATCTGTACTCTACTGGACAAAAATGGGATCATTCTTTTTCTCTTCTTTTTCCTTTTCAGTTTTTGCTTCATTTCTTTCCCTAATCTGATGCTCTTTCCTTGTAGGAGTGTGACTGGTAAGAAAAAATAATTTAACTTCAAATGCTGTTAAGATAATTAGCTGTCACATACAGGTTTTGCTTATTCCCCAGCCAGGATAATGTCATTTCTAACAAATTTTCATGGCTGGCCCTACATTAGAGAAATGAGCTGTGTTCCTAATGATCATTTTCCAGCCTTTGAGATAGAAAATGGCTTTGCAGTTTTTGAGTGTTTTCAGAAGGTGGTCTATTTATATACCAGTAATCAAGCAGTTCAAAGACATGGGAAACCTTTTTTTTTTCCTCATACTTCCCTGATAAAGAAATGAGGGGAAAGAATGCTTTTGAAAATGAAGATTTCCAAGCAGACACTCATATCTTCCATCTAATTGTAACAGTAAATGATATTCCTATGAAACTCTTCCTTAAGCAACTTTCTTCTAGACCATTCCAGGGTGGTTGGTGACCCCGCATTTGAAGAAAAGGGGTCCTTTCCATAGGGGCACTTCCAATCATTGCTGAGCTTGATGGAACCTAAAAGGTTGTGGTTTGTGGTTGGGTACTCTTAGGTCCATGACTGACCTACTTGGTCTTTCCTTTCTCATATTACTAGAAATCAGATCCCCACTTAGTTCAATTAATTACATAAATTACTAAAGCATGTTTTTGGCTTTTTTTCCTTGTCTTTGCAGGGGATCAAGAAGAAGAAGCAGCACATCAGCTGGGTGGTAACTGTCCTTGTCTTTATTACACAACATGATCTGCAGATACCATTGGAGTGGGTGTGATTTATGTACCCACCATGGACCCAACCTAGGAAGTGTAGTGCTGTTTTCTCAGAGAGAGTTATCACAACTTGTCATCTTGCCCAGTGTGGTTTTCTTAGTGTTCAAGACATTAAAATATAAAACACCTATTAAGGAGCAAAGCTGTAACTGAATGATACAACTTGGTAGGTAAAATCAGATGAGCCCAGGGGACAATTTGAGTAGCTTCTGCTGTTCTAAATAATTTCCCTTGTAATAATAAAAGGAAACAGTAGGGAAAAGAGTATGAACACCTAACAAATATGTATTACTTTAAATAAGGCTTTTGGGCAGCAGGATTATGTTTTACTTTGTACATTCCTGCATGAGAGAAATAAAATATTTATATTAAAAAGTAGAGGTGTAATTTAGATTAAACCACTTGAAGACTGAAATGCCAGATGACAATTAATTTAATGACACTTTATACTTTTCAGCATCTGTAACAGTAGGATAGTGAAGGACTGTATTAAAATTTACAATGCCCCTGCCAGATATTGCTAATAGAGACCACTAAAAAGGAAGATGACTTGCCCAAGGTAGTACTACATTGAATTCATAACTCATAAAGCTCAGAAGCCTGAGTTTTATTCCCTGGTCTAACAATAAACCCTGCACTGTGTCAGCCCAGTCCCTGACCCAGGAGTCTGGCAGTGCTGGCAGGGCTGCACATCCTGGTGTCTATAGGGGCAATCTCACCTTGTTGCTGTTTCAGTCTTCAGTCAGTTTGGTGTGTCTGATTCTTAAACACCATCTCAGCTGGAGATGAGCTAATTTTTGTGGATCTTGCATGGACAACATCAAGTTCAGCAGTCCCTGTCTGACAGATGACTCTGTGCCAGCTAAGAGACAGTGCTGCTGCACAGAGTGAGGACATTGGCTTTTTCTAGTAGGAGCAGCAATCATGAGCAGCTCTGAAAAATGACACAGACATCCATTTGTTTTTTAAAGATACATTAATCTTTCAGCAAAGTGTTTCTGAAGTTGTATTTGGGCTTGGCTTTCGTTAATGTCCCATATTGCTAATTGATTTTTCTGACCTTCCCAGCCCATATGAAAACAGGGCAGCGGGGGCTGCTGAGGGAAAGCACTGTTTGCTACCACAAGAGCCACATGGCCAGCAGCCAGCAGCACAATTACACCACGTGCCTGGAATGATAATTGAGCTATTGCTCCCCTCTTTGCTCTCAACCTCGTTATTAGCATTGATGCAGCCTCGGCGTGACAGATTGACAGACAAGATGGGCCACAAAGACTTATGATGACATTACATAGGAGGTGCTCTGAAGGCACCACAGTGAGAGTCCACTTAGGTGCACCCAAGGAGGAAAGAAGATAAATAGTTCTTATTAATAATTATTATTGTTGCTACTACTGCTGTAACTGCAGCTACTACTATTACTGTCATTACTTGCTGCATTCAAGAAGGATCTGAGAGGTGCTAGAGATAACAGTTTCTACTAAGCAGAGAACAGAGTGGACAAGAACATCATGTCCCAGGAGGAAGATCTACCATTTTTCATTCCTTCCATCCCCTTTGTACAGATTTTACAGCCTCTGTCATGGCTCTCTTCCAGTTTTTTGCCTTCTGTCATCCCCATTTTTCTGTAGCCTGACCTCCGCCCATCATCACAGGAGCTGAAAACTCCCAGGGAGCCTGAGGGTAGTTTCAGAAGTTGGACATGCAATAAGGAATGGAACTCTAAACTGAAAAATTAAATCACAAATGGCCTACCAGTAAAGAATTTGGCAGGAATTTTCCCTCAGAATTAAGCCCTGTGGAGATCTATGGTGTTCAAGTCTGTTTAGCACATGATGAGAGACAGTCCCTTTCCTCAAAGAAAATTTACAGGCAAAGTTCCAGAGAGGAGACCTAAGAATGGGAGGTACATGCTGGGAAATAATAAAGAAGGACACAAAATGAGTTTCTTTGACAGAGAGAAAACTTTGCTTCAAGATTAGAAATGAGGCAGAGAGGGTAAACAGTGATAAGAGAGCAAAGCATTTAGTATAGATCTAGACTGATTTAGGACTTCATATTTTAGTATTCCTAAAATATGTTTTTTCTTGGGGTTTTTTTTTTTTTTTTTTNGGGTGGGGGGGGGACTTGGGGGATGATTTTTGTTGGGATAGGACATTTTTGATTTTGTGTATGTGTTCTTCAGAGTTTGGGTTTGTTCTCTTTTTTTGTGCAGAAGCTGCAAATATGTTCCGTTTTAAATTTTACTTCTCTTTAGGGCAGGATACTTTGCCTTTTAAGTAATGAGATTTTTTTTTTTTTCCTAGTAAATTCCCAAAATTTTTCTATCTCTAGGCTTAACAGGTGTAAAAAACTACTTCTACATTACTTTAACATTTCTATTCTCATTGCTGGATCCTTTTATCAATATTTTTCATGTTTTACATACATCTCATGGGTACCAGGATGGTAGTTTTTAGGCCCAAATTTAATACAAGAATTCATTCCGATTTTAATAATAAAATAACTTAATAACAATACACACAGCACCAGTTGAAAACAAAACCTCTGATGCAACATGAATCATAACAATATAATGATCCATTGCTTGCTGTCCTTTGCTTTTTTCCTCTTCTGCCTTCCACAGTTAAATACTAATGGTCATTAAGAGATTCTCTGGGGCTTTTTCACAATGTAATTTTTCTCAAAAGCATCTACAATTGCTCGAGCACTATTGTTCAAAACATACAAATAAGCTGCACCATCCAACATTTCGAAGTAGAATTTTACTGCAGCTTGGAGCATGTTTAAAGTGCTCTTTGCCAATTACAGCTTGAGAGAAGCCAGGGAAGAGATGTTTATAGATATGCACTTCACCATAGGAGTGGATTCAGACACAGACTTCATGGGGAGCATCACTGCCTCTCCTGTCTGACTGAACACTGCCCTTATCACTGCTGATGGAAAGATTAAATCCCATTAAACTGACATATTTTCTTCTTATTATTTCCCCTTCACCAGGAATTTATCCAGCAGCAGGCTGGGACCAAAACATGGCACATGGTTCACACGTGGGGCAGCTCTGGTTTTGTTCTGGGGCTCAGAGCAGTTCTTATAAGGACGTGATCTCCCAGTGACATCCTGACTCTTTCTCTCTTTGTCTCAGCTCTGCTCAGCTTCAGAAGCTGTAAATTTCCATCCACAAGTGAGACAGGAGCTGAGTAAGAGTAGCTGATTTGGACACTCCTATTGGAAGAAAAGAAAGGGGAAAACAATATTGAAACCACATGCAATAAATAAAATGCCAGTGACAATTAATAAGGGAGGATGAATAGTCTTCCGTTGTCCACGTAGGGCAGCACTGGTTTAATGACAAATTTTTTTTCTTTTAATAAGCAAAATCAGTGTTGATATTTCTGGATGGGATGTAAAGGAAAATTCATGGGTTTAAATACAGAGAAAAAAGAGGAAATTCAACATTCTTATGGACTCAGTCTGGCATAGCACACATAGCTTAGTATAAGCACAAGAGTCCAAGTTCAGACCAACACTGTGCTTTGCTCGTTGTTGCTGCTCTCTTAGAGCCACAGCCTGACATCTGTCCTGCAAGACTGCCAACCACAATGTTTCATTACATATCACATTATTGCATTTTTTTTTCTAAAAGACCATGCTCCTGAAAACATGCATTACACAAGAATCTCAGCTTTCTCTTCAAGAAAATGAAGTTTCCAGACCTCACCGCTGCAGGACAAGGCTTGGAAAACATGAATCTTAAGACAAACATAAAAGCCTCAGAAACCAGATGGAAACACAGAAGCATACAACCATCTGTCTTTCTTTTTTCTCTCTTTTTTTTTTTTTAAACCCCCTTACTTTTAAAGCTGTCACACAGTTGTTCTGATACCTTACTCATGATTCCTGAGTGCCCAAGCTTGGCAGTCTAGTTTCCCAGGTTAGGGAGGTTTGCCAGTGGGAAGTCCAGCAGTCCTGAGTGAGAGGCAAAATGAACAAAGCATCATCCCTGAGCAGTCCACAGGGATGGCTCCCTCAGTGCTTTTGAATGAATTTTGAATGCTTTGCCCATGAATTGTCAGGCTGTGTCTGCTCATGGCTCCAGGCTGCCTTCCCCTTAATTGTCCAATTGCTTGAGCTGGGCAGGAAGACTGTAAATATTTAACAAATGTGCCTGAGTCAGGAGCCGAAGCTGTGCAATCATTAAAGACAAGGCAGAGGTCTCCTCAGGATGTGTCCTGGTTTGAAGGACAGGTGTCTGCTAAGGAAGGCAGGGGACCTCCCTTGGAATGAAAAAAAAAAAATGTAAACCCTTTCCCTTCGAATTATCGTAATTCTGAAATTAAGGGGCTCACAGGCAAAGATATGGGGAACGGAATAACAGTTCTTTACTAGTATTTATAATAAAACAAAGAAACAACAGCTACAAAGGCACTAACAACAAACAGAAGCAGGAACCCAGTGAGAACCTGCTGGCTCGCAGGCACTTCTGATGCAGTGACAGTCACAGCTGGTAGGGGGCGCTGGTGGCGCGAGCTCGGAGAGCTCGTGGCGGTGGTGTGGTGGATCCCCCCCCACACACACAGCCGGGACGGGGAGGGATGGAATAAAAAAAAGAAGTTTTACTTTCACAAACCCCCTTGAGCAGTGGATCTCGGTGTCCTGGCGAGGCTCTCAGGAAAGGAAGGCAGCAGGCTGGGACGGCA
>VZTR01003433.1:134919-212598 GCA_013400775.1 Chaetops frenatus
AAAAGGAGGAACACCCAAACCCCAACAGGATGTAAATCCAAGGACTGTCTGGAGACATTTTCATTGTCTGCAGAGGGAGCCTTCTGATGACCATGACTCTAATCTAGGCATATTAAGTGCCTAAACTCAAGTTGAATGAATCCAGGCTGAATCCTCATGTCATCAACAGCTTCCTCTTCCAAAAGAGATTTTTACTGCAATCATTAATTGATTCTGCAACTAAGAGACAGCTCGAAGTGGCTACCTGAGCCTACTCACAGGAGAGTGTGATAGTCCACTACCATTCATGTATACCTCATTTTTCAATGTCATATGGATTGAAATTCATGCCTTGCACCTGCAGGAGATTTTGGTGTTATGAAAAAAAAGTCTATAGATTCCTCCAGGTGTGCATTAACAAATGCATGGAGAAATTTATATACAGGGCTTCATAGAGACATGCCTTTAAAACACAGTCCCTTTATTTGGGTGCTTCAAGCCACAAGCTATGGTGGTGGTTTGAGGGGTATGCAGCCCCCCTCGCAGCAAAAGGCAAAAGGGTCTTTGACTCCAGGGTGCATGAAGATAGCAGGAATGTTTTCTGCAACTTTCTGCTGCTCCCCATGAAAATCTCTAAGATATCTCCTTTTGCACACACTCCTCTCAGAGCTGCTGAGTCAGCTGGGTTTAGCAGTGGGTCCTTCCATGAAGGCCGAGCCCTGGGCAGAAGATGCAGGGGTTGACCAAGCCATAATCTCCAGTTTCACCCCAGATATTTTTGATTCCAAAGACTGGAAACAAGAACCCCACACCTCTCCATGCCCAAGTGTCAGGGAGGAGAAGGTGTGGGAGTTGAGAGGAAAAGAGCTTGCAGGAGCCATGGGGATGATTAGGAGGAGGAGGATGGTATGATCACAGGCAGAGGGAAATGCATAGATGTGAACAAACACAACCCAAGATGCTGAACAGAAGCAAAAGGCTTCCCAAAGCCTGAAGTTTGGAAATACCAGAACTAAAGTTGCTAAGGCAACCATAATGGGCCCCACTGTGTATAAGCTTTAATTAGACAACCACAAACTATTTTTTCCACAGGGCCTAAAGATCATTTCCAGTGCTGGGACTGGGTGTGGTGCTGGGCACAAAGGCTGATGCCCCAGCAGTCCCACCCATAGTCAGGGGACAGCTGCAGGGGCAACAGAACAGAGCTGGGCAAGCAGCAGCCAAGATGCTTTCACAGTAATAGAAGGCACAAACACAGATCCAGCAAAGCAGGGCTTGTCTCTTGCTGTCTGATATCCTGTGCTGGGGCACTGATTCCTGTATTTTCACAGCTGGTCATTAGTTGGGATTTCTTTGGATATGTGGTTTAATGAAATTGTTCAAGGCCAGGTTGGCTGGGGCTGTGAGCAACCTGATGTACTGAGTGACATCCCTGCCCATGGCAGGAGAGTTTGAAGGATGATCTTTAAGGTTTCTTCCAACCCAAACCATTCTATGATCCCATGACTAACACTCACAGGTCAGGAGAGGAACACTCACGCTTGAAGTCAGCAGGTGCTTCACCACAGAGCAACCTGACACATGAGGCTGATCCCCCTCAAAGCACCCTGCTCCATGTCACAGCATGTGGACAATTATGTCCTTCTAGTAAACCCTCATAGAAACACCAGAGGAAAGTGGTATCTTGAAGTGGCATGAAAGCTGGATGTGCATGTTTAGTACTGAGGTCCCAAACCGCTCAGAACAGACAGAAAGGCTGCTGGGGCTCGGCACAGAATCAGCACGCAGAGCTGTTTGAGAAAAGGCTGCAGTGCTGTCTTCAACATCAACGTCTCCTTTCCTTGTGGGAGCACCCCAGTCATGGCCTCATTCCTGTAGCACTGCAGTCTCAGATATGACATTAGCACCAAATACACAGCAGGCTGCATTACACTGCGCCCCATGCTGCTGCTGCTGCTGCACCTAAGGAGCCAAGGGCCCGTGGGTGGCCTTACAGAGGTCATTATCCTGAGGCCCTGCACCCCCTCTCCTCATATTTTGCCTCTCTTATTTTTAGACTGGTGGCTTTTAATTCAGAATTTATCCTCACTGCCTTTTCACTCAATGAAACATGATTTCAGTCTGGTTTTTCAAACAGTCTCATAATCTAAAGAAAACCATCTAAAGTACTCCCAGGTCTTTACTATGTCACTGCTGTTACAATGGTATCAGTACTATCATTTCAATATTTCTGTTCAGCTGCAGCAATAAAGGAGAATTTTGGATGCACACACAAGCATTTGTGAGGCTGTTCTTGCTGACCCAGAGAGGAGTGTGTTATTTTGGACCTTCCTTTTAAACATTAACACAAACTAAAATGAAGGAGAACCAGAAAGGAAGTAAGTGGCTCACACAGTAAAATTGCTTTCGAGAAGAAATGACTCAGCCATTTTCTGCTTAAATACAAGCACATACACCAAAATATCCCTGCCACATTGTGCAGAAATCACCCTTATTTCAGCTGGAAAAATAAAGAGCCACTGAAGCATGATGAAAGCAGCCAGAGCCAGCCAGCTCCTGTGCCGAGTGCCCCACACAGCTCTCCCCCTCCACTCTGCTCTTCTGCTCCTCAATCTGACCAAAAGAAAAGGGTTTTGAAAACCAGAAGGGGAGGGGGATCATTCCTGGCCTGAAATCAGTCTTTTGCTGCCAAGTTTCAGCCCAGAAGCAATTTCTTACAGCTGAGTTATAAAACTCTGGGCAGAAAAAGGCTGGGAAACAGAGAAAGAAGGAAGACAGAGGGATTTTTGATGGAAAGGCAGGCATGACCTTCACTTCAGCAATGCTAGTGGGTGATGTTGGAGCCTTCCAGGGGCAGAGAGGTCTTTAAGGCAAAAAAGATAAAACACCATCCAACACCAATAAAAAAATTGAGGAATTTTCTTTCTTCTTTTCTTTTATTATTATTTATTTATTTCATTTTCAGACCATTCTTGGTCATTTATCTGAGTTGCTTTAAAGCACCTGTCAGTTGAACCACTGAGTCACATAATCAGATATTGTCATCTTAAGGGTTAATGTTTCTTGAGCTGTGTTTTTTGGTCTGTGTTTTACCTTTGGCAATTATTGAAGATACTCCCAGAAGTTCAACAAGCCCATGGCCAGTAGACATCAGTTATAGTTCCTCTGCATAAAAACTGCTTCTTAAAAATGATTTCCTGTGTTTACAAATGTTCTGTATCAAATGCTAAAAAACTGGACCTGCCTGACTTTAGACCAGTAGCTCAAATACCAGGAATTAATAATTTTGTGACTATTGTACATGAGACTATACTTGTAATTCATTCATTCTGATGCAAGTATATGTATAAACAGTGAAGAAGAAAAATGACCATAGATAGAAGGGAGTTGAAAAGTGAATTGCCAAGTATCACACATAGGATTTTGACAAATGGAGGAGGACCTGTGTCTCATCACAGAATCCAGAGCTGTGCACTTTTTATCACTGCTCTGACGTCAGAAGAGTGTTTCCCACCCTTGTTAATTAATGGGTGTACTGTTCATTTGGAAACAAAATGAAAAACAAACAAAGAAAAAATATTCACAGAAACTTTGTTGCAGTGTTGTCACAATATTTTTTTTATTTCCAAAAGAATAAAAAATATATTAAATGTTAAACTTTCATTTGTTACTTTTATTTTGCTCCTGTTTTGCTTGCTTGCATTTTGAGGGTTTCTGTGTAGGAGTATTTTGGATGGGTGGGAACAGGGTTTTCAACATTTTGTGGAAACGCCTCCAGATATTCTGCACCAGTCAACCTTGTAAATGGGTTTTGCTCCAGCATAAACTGCCTTTTAGTGAGTTTGAGGTTGATCCATGGTGTCCATGTTGATATGCCCTCAACCTGACCTTCAGAAAACACCACAGTACAGGAAAATAAGAATTCTGTCTTCAGGCCATTTATGTCTTTGCTCTTGTGGCTTGTACCACTGAGCATAAGTGCATCTGTGGTTTAGGGTGAGGTTTACCAGAGATCAGCCACCAGAAGTCTTTGGACAGTCAATGATGATATCAGCTGTGAGGCAGATCTGATTCAGTTGAGAATGGGGATTTCTACTTACCCATGATCTTGAAATGTTGATAAGTTGCATTGTGTGAGCAAAGGACAGGGCCTTGTACTTTGCACCTTATACACAGCTGCACTGGGGCTCAAGGCACCAGGAGAACAAATATTAAAGAAAAACAGTGTCTTGGATGGTTGAACAGTTAATTTCTGCTCTGTTTTGACAATATTGTGAAGGGCTTTTACTGTCCCTGGATCAGTTTGGGGAACTACTTGCAGAAGGGAACTGCTCATTCCTGGACTTTGGGGAAGCAGTGACTACATCACAGCCTACGGAAAAGACCAGTTCAGCTGATGGTCAGGAATCATCATCCTGCTCATCTGCTGACAGCTGCTCATGCCCACAGTCAGCTCACGTGAGAGCCATTGACCAAGGGCCTGGGTAAGAAATGTAAAGGAGATGCTCACCTTGCAGTAATTGGGATTATAAGTCATGAAAACGTGGCTCCCTTATCCAAAATAGACATATTTTTGTAAAAGACCCTTCAGTGCGCTCTGCTGCACAGCAAACATTTGTGTCGCTGATTTCTTTTATACTGTCTAAAAATAGTTCACGAATTTATATCTTCTGCTCTGTGTCTGAATTAGGAATGGGGCCAAACCATATCCAATTACCAAGTTACCACTGATGCTGGAAAATATGAAAAAATAAAATCCAAATTTATCCTTGGATTTCATTTTATTACACAGTTTTGCCAAACCACATTTACATAGTTCACAATTTGAAAAAGAAATAAATCTAAAAAATTTGAAGAATTTTCAGAACTGAAGTCTCATTTTTGTATACCACTTCAGCCAGATCTTCAAAAGCACAGAAGTATGCAACTCCCACTGAAGCCATTTGAAGGCAGTTGGGTTCTGAATGTCTTAGCTATTTAAAAACTCTGAACTTCAAAGATACTAGAACTTGCATCTTATGCAAAGTCAAAGATTGGTCTTGTATATAACTTGTCCTGTCTGAAACCACTTAACTGGCATCATCCTGCTGTGAACAAGACTGGGTATTTCATCTAAAATTATGTGTCTTGGATTTTTCCCATTGGAAGACTGAAAATAAAGCCCCCCTGACTGTTTTATTTATGGCGAGGATGCTTAGACTATCTTCTATGCAGTTTCATGTTCATATCACAGCTGGTGTAAGCTGGTCTCAGTCCTGGACAGAGGTTCCTAACTGGACACCTCAATGAGTTCTAAAGACTTGTATTATCACTGCTTGCAACTCAGATTCTCCATGTTTGCTTTTTATTTTTAAAGTTTGGTGCCAGTTTCACATGCAAAATATTCAATCCATGATGTTGGTTTGCCTTTGCAGCTCTGTCAGCTCTGTAGAAAGTCAGAAATTTCATCCTAAACCAAACCCAAAATGTAGTTAAAAGTAAAAAGCTGTGCAGAAGGCTAACGGAAATGCTTCAGTCTGTTCCTAGATTATTCAGTCAAAAATCATTTTTAGGTTATCTGGCCACTTCCCAGCCTTTCCTAAATGGAAAACTCAGTCAGCCCTAACTCCACTCCTTTAGATGTTTGTCGCTGAGTTGAAATTGACTGGAAAGATGCAGGATCAGGGACTGTCTGCCAGGAGGCAGGGTTTTTATCCCACTCCTACGCATAAAGCTATAAATCATATTCTGCCATCAGATCATTATTTTTCTTCTGTTTCTTATAAACACAGCAGCAGCATCAAATGAAATACGAGCCTTCCAAGGCTGTTGGATTTCCTTGTATGTACTGTAGAAGGCAACATTTGCAGACATATGGCATACAGGCTACTCTTAAAGAAGCATTTTGAAAACTGAACTTGTACATTTTTGCGTCCAATAATTGTAGGTGGTCTGGGTTACTAACCCTAAATCACTTCAGTGGTGACTATTTCTCCTAGTCCTACACATCAGTCTGCATGATATTATATTTGTGGGGGTTTTATTAAATAGATATCTCAAATATAATCCCCTGAAATGAACTATAAAATATTATCTTCTGGATGCATGGCTCTTTTTTTTATTATAATTGCTTATTTGTTTACAGCACCCTGGAGTACGAGTGCAAGCACACATCACTTGCAGTGCTGGGTGAACAATCTGGATCTACTCTCATTCCTTCACCAATTCGCATTTCTTCCTGATTTTTGCCTCTTCCTTTGCTACAGAAATGTTGTTAGGATAATGACAAAAAATTTTCAGGACTTCAGCCATTATGAGAGAGGAAAACCGTAGAAGTACCTCAAATATTTCATTAATTTTGCTCTTTTGACTTACATTTAACCCCCTATCTGCAGAGAGAGAGAGAGAGAGAGAGAGAGAGAGAGAAAGAGAGAGAAAGTGGAGGTCCATACATATATATTTATATCCATAGATAAGTGCACATACTATATATTTTAATACTTAATTATTTTTATGTGATTGACTATCAAGTTACCCTCTTCTATGTAGGAACTGTGCTGCATAGGCCTTTTTGGAAACTGTATTTCGGGCATGGCCATGGAAAAGAACAAAGGAAGAACAGCTTTAGTTTCCTTTGGGACAGGGATCTGTATGGGTACAAGGCCAGAGACTGGAAAGAGTGATAAGGATTGTTGTGGCAGGCAAGTGAGTGTGAAAAGCTCTGTGAAAAGACAAAGAGGCAGGACTTGGCCACGTGCGACCTTGTGTGTGAGGGTGGCAACCATCCTGACAGCAAGCACATCCAAAAATCCTCCTATGAACTCTCAAAAGCTTTGCTGGTCGCACACTGCTCCTGGATGCTCCAAGCCTTCTGTGAGCAATGCAAGGGCTGGACCCAAGCCCCGAGGTCCCCACTTGCCAGTCTGGGGACAGGGCACCCTAAACCACACTGGTAACTGCACATCACATGCACTCCAATTAATTTCCCAGTTTTTGGAGAACATCCTGTGTCTGCTCTGCAAAGCAGGGTAGCCACATTCAAACCACTTGTGTGGAAGGACCCTGGTCCCCTGCTGTTCCCCAGATCATGCCCAGGGGAGGTTTAAGAGACAGATCATTCAAGCCAAGCCATGACAGTGACAGGGGCTGGTATTTTCACAGCACAACGGATCAGGTTCCAGTTCCTAGAACTGTTTCTGACACCATTTAAATTACTGGTATGAATACAGCCCTTCACCTTGCCCCAGCCACAGAGAGGCATGCAGTCAGGAGCAGCTCACTCCAGCCAAAATCCCTCCCTGAGATTCCCTGCCTCAGCGTGTGGCAGCTGTGACCCATCTACAGTGACTCTGGTCTGAGGACATCCTTTGTGCTGAGCATGCAGCAGGTTTAATCACGCTGTGCAACCTTTAACATGATTGCATTCATATTTATTGCTGCACTGACACAGACAGTTCAGCTACTCTGCTGATGGATACCCTCATACATTAGCTCAGTTAGAAATCTGATTTCCTGCCTCTAAGTGAACTGAGAGATGCTCTAGATGCTGATGCAAATGTCTTCTAATCCAGCTATAGCATACCATTAGGATAATTGTCTTGAGATCAGATAGTGCCAGATTGATAGTCCCTGTTCCATTTGCCAGCAGCGCAGGTGCAGATGCTATTAACAAATGCATCCACGCCTTTTTAAAACGCTGCTGAGAGCTTTGCTCCAAGGCTAACCTTCAGCAAGGAGTTCCTTGAGTTAATTATTCACTGTGTCAGTACAGATAAAATGCCCAAATTAGAATTAATAAAACGCTGGAAAGTTAACCCTGAAAGGAATATCTCAGGAAAGGATGCTACACGGACAAGGAGATTGAGTAGATGACCTAATAAGAAAAATTTAGTCCCTTTTCTAATTTATGTTTTAAGACTTTACCAGATGTGCTCAAATCCCAAGCCCATTACATGCTTTGAAGTACTCATCCAGGCCTGGGGGCCTCTTAAACTTATTTTTCTCTGGATATAGTGTTCCTCACTGTTGACTCTTTGGCCTTGTTGCTGCTGACAAGACTGATGTGTGCATTCACACCCAATTCCACCCAATTAACACTCACTGTTTGTGCTCCAGTGTTCATAGTGAAACAGCTTTAAGGAACACTTTGGATAAAGCATGAAATCTTGTTAGTTGTTTGCATTTCTTTGTTCTCAGCCCATCTCTGTTTTTAGTTGTGTCTGCAGAATTATAAGTACTTAAAACTAATGAAGTAAAGAGCATAAACAAAAATGAATGATCGAATAGGTCTTCTTCACACTGAACTCTGAGAATTCAAGTGGTGTTTAAAATTCAGTCAGAGATGCAACAGCATTATCTTCTGCTCACTCAATCCTTCATTCTGAATTGGAAGCATTCATTATTTATCCACATCTGTCATTCATAAACCTGTTTATTATGAAAGGGATCAGACATTTCCCCCATACAAATCCCATTATTCCATTGGATTTTTTTCCTTCGCCTTTGGAAATGCTGCTCTCTGTTCCTTTAGCAACATTGAGCAGTTGCTGCCATTTAGATAAACACAGGATACATTCCACACTGCAATGGCCTTTCATGAAGTAGCTGCACTCAGTCACACTGTTGAGCATCTCACCATCCATGGGCACCAAGTACAGCAGTGGTAAGACCATACAGAGTGCAGTGAAATACCTGAGGGTCCCTCCTTCCTCCCTAGCATGGGCTGGGGAAAATCAGACCCTCAGACCAGGAGTGTGGAGTTGCCCTGGACAACAGATGTACCACAAATGACATCCCCTGACACACACTGGGGGCAAGACATGGTCCACAGACTGCAGGGGAATTAAATATTGGTAGGACAGTGGTGTTTGTAGCAAGAGAGAACAGAGGACAAAGAAGCAGCACTGGTGGTCAAAACTGTGGCAGTCTTGGGAGTTGTCCTTAGAAAATGAGCTAACAGACAATTCTTTCAAGCAGCAAAACCAGGCAGACAAACCATGCCAGGGTTTTTCATCTGGTGGGAGTTTTATGGTATGCACCTTTCCAAAGACAGATATTTGGAAGGTAAGTAATAGAGCAAGCATCCTTTTGAAATGCAAATTCTCTGTGCAAATGTCCCCAGAGAGAGCATAGATCTGAGATTATTATTATATTTTTATAATATTATTAATATTGTTTTTGTTGGTTTTGTTGTTGTCATTATTATAGTTTGTTATAATTGTTGTTGTAATTGTTATGTTACTCCTGGACTGAATGGGATGGCAATACACTGAGTAACAGGGAAAGATCTCTTAGTAGAAGTGCAAGGAAATAAGGCCATTCTGGCAACAGTCTTGTTTTCCTTCATTCCATTGCCCCAGGATACTGCAGAAAACTACTAATATATAGCCTGAATTCAACTTCTTCTAGGCCCTACTGCAGGCACTCAAAAGCAGAGCTGGTGATGCTACTCCCTGCATTTCCAAGCACACTTCTTACTACATGTCTGAGCTGGGCTCTGCTGCTCTGATCAGCCAGCTCTGTGCAGCCACCACAGCTTTCCCCAGAAAGGCAGCAGATGTCTCCTGGGACCAGAGTCATCTCTGCCAGAAGTCATCTGGTTTCACTGAGGTGGGACTGCAGCTACACTCATCCCAGGGGTCTGGACCTTGACTGCTCATCTGCACTGCCATATGCTCCACTATAATTGTAAGCTGCAAAGTAAAAAACAAATATTCAGCTTAAACAAGCCTGCTGTGTGTGGTGCTATTTCACTCAAGGATTAGGTGAATCAGCTTCACTGAAGAAGCCAATCTCTCCCATATGCCCATCAGACCCCCGGGGGGCTGCTGCAGGGCAGGAGGGAGGTGTGTGCTGTAAGGTGTGTGACAGCTCTGTGTCTCCCTGTTGTTACTGCCTGGCTATAAGTAAAGGTAAAGAAACAGATCTATATTTAAACAAGGCCTCTTTGGGTAAATATCTGAAATCCAGCAAGAACTATCCTGAACTCTCAGAGGTGGAGTCATGAACGCCCATGTCAAAATTCCCACTGTCATGAGTGAGCCCAGAGCCTCACCTTCAGACTCCTCTAATTCAATGCACAGATTCAGAGCAATGAAATCTTAAAAATAGAATGACCTCATCTCCTGATGTTTGCATTTCTGAGGCAGCACTTATTTACCTAAAGCTCTTCTTTTACCCAGAGGAGAAGCAACTAGCACAAGGAGTATCACCCACAGAGTCCAGCATTTATATATATCACTGAGCATCAAGCTGTGACAACTGAAGCACTGGGGCACCAGAAGACAAACAGGCAAACATTGCGTTTGCTTTTGAGGCAGGAAAATAGCAAAAAACCCCAACCAGCCTCAAACTAAAAAACCCCAAACCTTGCAATCAATAAGGAACAGCAGAAAATACCAAGAAAAAGTTATCAACATGTCAGATGGTAAAACTGTAGTATATTGTGAGGAAGAAATGGTTAACCTGTGTATCTACCATGAACACAAGTGATACTGAGAGTTTTAGAGGCAGAAACTATATCCTTTCTGAAAGCAGTCAGAATAATGGGTGAAAAGGAGGCAGACAGGCTGATGAGCACACAGCCTTCTTTCAGCTCTGTGAACTTCTGCAGTTGCCTTTCATGGACACTACTTCATACTTGCTTACCCCTCTCCCTTCAAGCTAACAGAGGGTATGGCCTGACTTGGAGCTGTGCAAAGGTTCTAAGTATTATCTGAGATACAACTGTGATTCCACTACCTTTGTAGCTATACAGAATGAAGTCTTGGTGGGAAACTAGTCACATATTCCCTCCATGAGGCAAAAGGAAGGGTGGAATCTTGATTCTCTCTCCCTAAAGTGCTGTTCTGCACAGTTAGAAGAAAAAAAGCACTATTTATGTCACTAGCAATGGCATATTTTATTCTGAATTCTTGAAGGAAACAGACCTCTAGAATAATGGAGGGAAAATAAAAATAATCTCTTTGGAGGAAAGAGACTCCTCAAAATTGAACAAAAAGTACTGGACATGTTGCTCTAATAGGAAGCATTTATCTTCCATCTGCTCTCTTAACTTTCTCTCAAGCTCCAATTATGTATGACCACAGCTGTGTACACAAAGGGTAAATATCCACAGGAGTCTAGTAGTCCAAGAGTCACAAGAGTCATGTTTTACTTCTCCTTAATTTTGTTTTCCATCTCTTCATGAAGTTCTACTTACCTTATGGGCCTGACTTCAAAAATTCAGCTGGTGAAGGGAGAGAAGGTCTTTCTGCAACTAGCACAATAATTCTTATAGTCTCAAAATATATCCCAAAATATATCCAAAAGCTTTCAGACATAGAAAAGTGATCTTAATATTAAAGGAATTTGGTTCACTACAGCTAGAATTTTTTTTTCCATCAGATATTGCTTAGTTGGCTGCAAGATACTTATTTCACATAACAGTATCACAAAAACACAGTAGGTATGAAAATAGTAAACAAATAGCACTTATTTTTGTCTCATTTACTTTAGTTTCATACCACTTCAGTTTCACTTTACCAGTTTTCTATCTAATATAAATCAGTAGGTTTCTACTGCAACCAATAGCTCTGGAGTGATTTCATCAGTCAAGGTTTAGGTCTATTGGGATCAGTGAAACTACTGCTACTTGTGTCAGAGTAAATAGGTAAACAATCAAGTTCCATATTTTATATTTTATTATATTTATCCTTATGAAAGAATTTTACTAAGTATATATGAAAAAAAAAAATTTCAGAGAGGTAGGAATGGACAAATGCGAAACGTTCAAGGATTTCCTAAGCAGGAAGATAAATATATTTTATTATGTAAAATAATTAGCACTGGAAATATTCTCAGCACTTCCATGGTACTGCTCACACAGCAGCTTGGTTATAGCTATTTTTTCTGTCTTTCTTTTGCCAGTGCCCCAGAGGGTTTAGGTCATACTTTGTTGCATAAAGATGAAAAAATTAATTTAGATTAAATGTATCAACAGAGGGTAGTTCCATCAGTGAAGTGCAGTTGTTTCATCTGAGCCTCTACAATATTTCCAGCAGAGAAATGCCCATTTGCTCGCTTCTCTAGTCTACTCTATGGAGCTCTGTAGGATAGAGATAATTTTCTCGTGCCTTGGTATTGCTTTGATTCTGAAAGGCACAGGCATGGATTAAGGAAACACCCCAGCTGAGCAGCTGTTATTTGTGAATGTATCCTCAGGCTAATCATATAGCTAAACCTCTAATATAGCAGTGAAACTGGAGCCTCAGTGCTGGCAGGGCATTTTTTGGCATGAATTGCAACCCATCTTAACCAGAAAGGTAAAATGGTAAAAAAACAGAGAGGGTATTTATTTTAAAGCTGTAAGACATTGTTGTTAACGAACCAGATTGTGAACATCTTACTCACACTTTGATCAAAAAAATAGAGGCAGAACAGGCCCCAAGAGGCTGAAATTTCAGGTACTTTGGTGAGCACCCAGGAGAGATATTTTTCTGTTAAGGTTTGAATTAAATCCAGCAAGTCATTTCTAAAACAGCAGCAATAGTCTGAAAAGCATGTGTTCAGAAATAGTCCTTATTTGAAAGGTCTGCTCCCCATGTTCATGGAGCAAACAACTTTCATGTGGAATTTCTGTACCTACCAGTTAG
This sequence comes from Chaetops frenatus, assembly GCA_013400775.1. Classification (NCBI taxonomy): domain Eukaryota; kingdom Metazoa; phylum Chordata; class Aves; order Passeriformes; family Picathartidae; genus Chaetops; species Chaetops frenatus. Next base: position 147,510 of record VZTR01003433.1, read on the forward strand.
GAGGAAAAAAACAAAACAAAACAAAACAAAGTAAAGCACCAAAAAACACCAAAGAAACAACCCCTATTAATTTTTAAAGTGATTATATCTAATCTTATATCATTGGTAGTTCAAAATTGCCAACATCGCCTTTCCAAACAGTACTTTTTGATCTTCACATTAAAAAGCTGAAAATTTCTCTTGCCTTCCCCCAATACCTTTCTACCAGTTATAAATCAGGAGGCAGTAACAAATTTTTGAAGTTATGGACAAAACCTGACAAGCCCCAATGAACTAATATGAAACATTTACAAGTTAAGTTTTCATGATAAAAAGAAAATAAGCCATGGATTTCTACTTTGGTCTCTTTCCTAGGTGAAGAGAAAAAAAAAAAAAAAAGAGTGGAAACTACATGTTTTAAAAATGCCCAGAACAGATACTGTCACCTGTTTAATCAGTGGCTGCAGAGTTCTGCCAGGGGTAGAAGGTTGGGGTTCACATCCCACTTCCCTCCGAGAGATCAGAACCTGGACAATGAGGTTACTCTATAGCACAGGGGAATATTCTGCTGGGAAATACTTTGTGTCTTGGTTTTTGGTTTTTTTTTCCTGTAGATCTTGTTCTACTCCATATAGAACATTGAAATATTCATTAGGCCAGAGAGAACAACTCTATATCATGGTGTTTAGGCCCTGCAGTGGAGAGACAGGACATCACTCTCATGAATATTTCAATATTGTAAACAAAGTAGAATGTACTCTATACGAGGTATTGAGAAAACTTTTCCTCTCTCTCCATCCTGCTCTGGGCGATACCCATCAGTCTGGTACTTGGGGGCTGTTCCTGGGAAATTAAGGTGGGCTCAGATCTCCTCTGGCAGATGAGGAAACTAAAGCCTTCTTTTTTGCATTTTGAATGAGTCCCTGCCAGATGAACTGTTGAAAGAAGAGACAGGTGGCTTTTTAATCAACTAATCTATCTTTATGTATCTCTCTTTCTTTTCTACCTCTCACCTTCCAGAATGACAAGCTCATCCTGACTTTCGAAACAGTTCTAAGCCCACTAAAATGCCACTTTTGGGCAAAACATTTAAACAAAGCTTACTCAAATCTGAGCATATTGGATGATATTTATGTTTTTCACAGCTTTAGGTTCATTTCTAGAAGTATATAAACCATGTCTAGGCTTCTTTCTACATCTCCTCATACTTGGACAATTCTGATTTGTCTCTGATTTGGTGGAAAAGCAGATGGATAGCTTGGAGGGAAGGAAAAGGATGCATAGGAAGCGAAATATATCGCACTGTAATTAAAAAAAGAACTATTAGAATTGACACTTCTGAAAAATATTAATCTGATTTCTATGTTACAGATTTACACTGAAAATTGAAAGTTACTAGAGGCGGAGCTAGACTGGAATTTGTCCATGATTATTAAAGTCACAGGATTGATAGCTGAAGTAAAATTCAAGAGAAGTGCATAAAAAATGTCCTAATCACTACTACATTTCTGTCTAAGAAAAAAACCCAACAAAAACCAAAACAAAGAAAAAAATCAGCATGCTCTCTTGAGCAAGATTTCCTGATTTATGTGTGAGTCCACTGTGGAGGCACAGCGTGCTAATTCTTCACATGCTATATGAAATGCACTCCTCCTTTTCTACCTAAAAGTAGCTAGGCTGAGGGAGAAGAATTTAGGCCAACCATTTAATTTGATTGTGAATTTTGCTCTTATGCCTAAACATTATAACATGGGGGCATGGATAAAGTCAGAGAAAACTGGAACAAATGAGTCTTTGGATGCTCAAAGCTTTAACTTTCCAGGCACTGAATGATAGGCATGCTTAGATCAGAATAAAATTTCTTTTGTCATCTCCAGAGCTGAGAATATCCCTTTAGCAGCTGAGAAAAATAATGTTTGGAAAATCTCGGTGTGATATTATATTATTTATATTATTTATTTTGCCTGAATTTGTTCTGTAGCAAGCATTCTGGAAGTAATGCAAGTAAAATAACCCAGCAAGGAATGACATAAATGCAGTGAACTGTCATTGCATATAGCTTCAAGAAACACTTTCCACATACATCCACCTCGTTTTCTTCAGTGCAGTTGTCACAGGAGAATTTTCTAAGGATCCTGGATGATGGAAATTTCAAACACATCTTCCTGCTGCAGTTTATTCACCAAAGAAGAATCCCTAGGCTCCTGAATACCCAGGGAATCATTGATGTTCTGGGAGACAGGCTGTCACATAGAGGCAGTGAACTTGTGTGTGTGTTTGTGCTCCTCACAGACACACACTGATTCATGCGACGTCTGCATCCACAGGTGACGTGGTGCAACAGGAGCAGCAGATTATCCTACTGCAAATTGCAACCACCACAAAGCCATCCGTGCTAAGGACAGCAGCTACACCATGTGACTCATGGGGTTTTGCTTCAGGACAGCTCTAATCTTGTCCTCAGGACAAGAACTCCTCTCTGTTGCTGGAGCACTTGGTTGCCTGCAGCAAAACATTTGCCTTTCGCACTCAGAGACAAATAGTGCAAACCAAAACTAGTAAGGACAATCAGGAGAGTCAAAAGCACAAAGCTGGAAGCTACAATCATGCCCGTTGCTTACTTTAAACCCATCATTTCTACACTGTTGTCTCAGAAAACCACACACTCTATCGAAACCTCCAAGCCTCTTTCTCACAGTGTCAGATGAAAGCAAAGACTTTTCCAAGCCAGCAAAGCCAGGACCACAGAGGGCATTACAGCCTGGCTGCAGCTCCCATGGCAGCTGTGAGCCATCCTGGGTGCCTCTGTGATGGCAGTGGTACAGGCTCTACTGCCCAAGTAGCTGCTACTTCATCACTCTGGAGAAGTAATTTAGATAATCTGGTAGGACTACACGGGTACAAGGAGCTGGGGGCTCAACCATCCCAACTGGCCAGAGATGTCAGGATGAACCTCAAATCAAACCTATCTGCATTGAAAGAGAAGATATTAAAACTGAAGCATATTACAGTGACCTGAGAGATGCCCAATGGCAGACAGGTTGTGGCAGTAGATGTAAAACTGTGATGTTTTCTTACTTGGTGGTTGTGCTGAAGGACCCAGTTCATACACTGGCAAACATCTCACTCCTTGCAATGCCTAAATTGAGGGACACGGGACAGTAACAGAATTAGGGCAATACTCAGAAAACCTCATTTTATGTGGCTAGCAAATCCTTAGGAAAATTCACATGGCTTTGGTAAACAAAAACATCTCACCAACATCACTGGAGGTTTTAACATATCTGTTTTTATACCCATACACATAGATAAAATTCCACGATGCTCAAATTTTCCATACCAAGACAAAAATACATCCACTTTTCCCTCTGCAGTTGTACCTCAGCCATGGAAAATGCACTCTTCCACTACTTACGTGTTATCAGAGTCAGATCCCGTTTGATTCAACATTTAAATGCAGCTTTTTTTTTTTTCGTATGTCAAAAACTGCAAAGGAAGAACTTTACTTGAAACTCTCAGTTATAATAGCAAGTTGTCTTAGAAATGCACCTAAGCCTTTTGGAGATGGGGCCTACGTCTTGGCAGGCTCCACAGGATTGCAGCACATCACAATAGCTCCTCAACATAAATAAAAATAATCTAGATCATTTTTTGGTGTCTGCACACCTCGCACAGCAGGGATCAGACCAAATTGGCCTCCTGATGACAGTGTCATATAAATATTAAATATTAATGGTACTGTTAATTTGGCAAAATGTGATACTATGCAAAACAAACTTTGTCTCTTTTGGCTGTGCTGCAACAAGGAAAACACATGTTCTCAACATTTCTATCTGGACAGCACTCTTACAAATGTTTGCTTTTCTTAAATTAACATACGTGAGTGGGTTGGGGAAGGGGGGGAGGGGGGAGCTGTTGCTTTTACCTGAAGCTCTTCAACTCCCTTTTTCGTGAGTCACATTTACACCTACTGGAAATCTGGGCTTAGGTGACACTTGTCTCTAATTCAGAAACAGTCTCTTATTCATCAGATAAAAACCAGGAAAAGCTGTCTAAAACCATTCCTGTCTTTGACTTTTGTAGGTTTTTGTGCAGTTCCTGTCATAAATGTAGGTCAGAGACTGAAGGTAGTGGCTGGAGCAATTAAGTGCTGTATTTGACACAATTGCAGATCAAATAAAATACTTGAGAGTATAACCATTATATACACACATTTATTCTTTTGCTTTCTATGTGCTGTTAATAGGAAATATTTACTTTCATGCAATCTGGAGACACAGTATCAACAGTGAAAAATAATCCTCATGAATATGGCTATCAGGATATTTGCCAGCATCCTCTCTTCTTTAGCATCAAAAATATGTTTCTACCTTATCCCTTCATCAATGTACTTGAATCTTGAAAGGTGAAGTAAAGACAGGAAGTCTGAAGGAAGTATCCCTAACACTCTCTAAGGGCATATGGTAGAGTATGAACTGCACCCTAAGATAGTTCTGCTACTTAGAGCTTGAAAATAGCTCTTAGTAGCAGAGCTGTGGATGTCTAAATGTTATTAGTTCAACACAGCACAAAAATGATGAAGTTTCGTTGGCCATTTCATTTTGAGTGGGGAGAAAAGGAGAAATTAAAAGGAAAATACAAGAACTGTGACCTCTAGAGAGAAAATATGAAGGCATTATGAGGAAGCACAAATATGAGAGCAAAAGCTGGCAATGACTCTGTGTTCAGAGCTGGCTGTTGAGTACTGGTGAGAAGATTGTGGAAAACTGCTTCACTGTCTCACTGGGGAGAAGGGAAGAATCAACAGTGTTTGTGGAGATAGGTGGCAGATTAATCAGCTGAGACAGTACTCTGGTATCTTGTGAACATGATGAGGCAGATGCAACTGCCCAAACTGGGATCCCCATGAGACACCCAGGAACAGCAACTGGAGGGCAAGCAGCCATCCAAGGACATCCCAAGTAGCCCCAGACATTTTCCTGACAGTGGGATAGCAAGTTTTATGTGCCTGCATGTGGGGTAGATGGATAAAGAGGTAGATGGCTGTGAAGGCTGATGTGTCCAGTGTTATTTATATCCTGTGAGATATCTGCCTTTTAGTACCCAAGAAGTTTTTCCAACATAGATTATTATGATTCTGTCTCTCTGGTTTCTGTTTGATGCTCTCTGTGATATTTGTGATATGATATAGTTTAGTGGGCATGGTGGTATTCAGTCGAAGGTTGAACTTGACAATCTTTGAGTTCTTTTCCAGCCTTAGTGATTCCACAGTTCCATACTGGCCAATTCACTGCAGATGTGCCAGGTGTCACAGGGGGTCTCAAACAGCACTGACCTTGTCTTCAACAGCAGCATTCCCTTCCTTTGTCACTACAGGCAATCTAAATTGCAGAGGGATCTTCTCAGCCATTCAGTCTCAAAGTGGGAGCTGAAAATTGGCCAGTTTAATTCTTCTTTCAGTTTCTGGACTGCACCTTCATTGACCACAATGTTACCTTAGACATCTCATGCTATGTAGGCTCCTCCGGGTAATGTACCTTTAAGTTTTTAACTCTGGAGATGAAGTCATCCTAAGGAAACAGAAGTTTGGAAAAAGTAAGCTAAATCTGGGGCATTTCTTGGAATATTTTGAGTGCTGCTGATCTGCTGAAGGGAGAGGGCCAGGCAGTGGAAGTTACAACATCAGCAATGATAGGTTACAGTTAAAGCTGTTTGAGAAACACAGCACAGCCTGGGTGAATTGGAATGCCTGATGCAGGCTCATGCTCCCTGGAAAAGCAGGCTGCCAGCCATGCCCCCAGCCCGCCCATCACGGGGCTGCAGGACCAACAACTGATTCATTTCCTTGCAAACAGCACAGTCAGCTGCAGAGCTCATCCCAGCAACAATAAACACCAGCACACTGCTGTGAAAATGGAACTATGTGTCTTTGAGATGCAAAAAGCCATGCAACTATGCTAAAACCGTCAAATGAATGCAAAGCCTCAGGAAGAGACTTTCACAGAAAGCATTGCCAGGGGTTTGTAGGACCCAGCACGAGGCAGGACAATGCAGACCCTGATCTGGTAAAGCAGAGGCAAAGAATGTCCTCAGGGTGAGACAGCAGCCACAGCAGGTCAGCTCTCTAATGGACAGGGGCACCAGACAAGGAACTGTGGCTATAAATAAGCTTCTCTTCAGCCAATGAGCCGTGAGAAATGCACCGTGTAGTCACTGAGGAAGGAAGTTACAAGGCTGCAAAGAAAATGGATTGTTACATCTCTGGAAACTAGCACAGACTGCCTCTAACAGCACTGAAAGCCTGGCAGACACTTGGGTATCTGCACCTACCCAAAACCACTGAACAGAATCACAACCAAAAAAAAGTGTCACTGCTGATTACCAGTGAGTGAAGCCAGAGCACTTGGGCTGTTCAAGGCAAAACTGTCTGCTGATGATTGCATCAAGACGACTCTTAGGGGAAGTGCTGTGGATAATGAATTTCTCTGGGCTTGTGTTCAGCCTCAGCGAGCCACAGGAAAGGTCTGGTGAATGTTCAATCACTAAGGAAGCCCTACCAGCAGCATTTACACATTTTTCAGAGTGCAGCCAAGAGTTTGCTGGATTAGAGGAACATCCCTGAGCACGCTTTAACACGGCTATAATCTGATGGGACAAATGTACAAACAGTTGGCATTTGGGAATTACATGGCTGCCCAAATCACAGGGAGTAAATCCTCCTGAATGCCCAGCAATACATAGCATGCAAAAAAGTATCCCATCTATCCGATTCCAGTCAAGTTCTTGGAAAAGATCAAAACAAATTTAAGAAGGGAATTGCATCATGAGAAAGAACTTTCCCAGCTTCTAGTAGGTGGATAATTTGGAAGCCAGTCAGGCAAATCTCCAATGGGGAAACTGAAAACACATTTTGCAAGGTATGACATAACCAGGTCCCGCACTCAGACAATCGAGCACATGACACAGTAGCAGAGTTCAAGTGACTCAGCACTCCAGGAGAATTTTAATACAAAACCTCTTCCCCTGGGTACACACAAAGCAATAGAAAAACCAGATCAGCACTAAATAGCCTGAGCTAAACATTCATCTGGACAAAAGAACAATCATGCAGGCAAATCTGGCAGGCTTATATGAAACAGCAACAGGCTTGGGAGAGCAGATGAAATGAAACCAGTAGCAATAGAAGAATAATGGCAGGGAACTGGAGCCCTTGTAGAACCGAGGCCAAGGCCAGGAAAGCACTGCAAGGCACCCAGCAATCAGCTGAGTCAGAGGAGATGGGAGGTATGAGAGGAGAAGACCCAAAGAAAGGACGTACTGAGCAGCCTGGTACAGCAGAGACATAAATTCTGCACTGGCAGGAGGCACATGCTGCTAGTGGCAGCCTTCTTCTTCAGAGAACTGTACAAGAGAAGGGCTGCATGATTTAGTAGGTCACTGCAAATCGGCTGCGAAAGGAATAACCACATATCTCGAGCTTCAGGTCAGAAAATGCTATAAAAATTAAAGAAAAAAAATTTAAAAAAGACTAGGTAAGGCAATATCTGTCATAAAGCCAAAAGGAGAAGCAGAGGTTGCAAGAACATGTTTTGAAAGGGTCACTATAGGAGGCAGGCTGGGTGCACGTGATTGGGTTGCTGAGCCAGAGACAATAACATAGAACCCTTTTGGGACATCTGAGAAGGTCAAACAGAAACATAAACCTAAAACTCAGATCCCTTTTTTCTTTTTTTCGTTCCCATATTCCCTCCTAGGTCTTGCAGTGATGTCGTTCTGAGTGCACCCACAAACTCTGTGGGTCAGGACACCAAGGAGACATCACACGTTGTGCTGGGAATGCTGCAGTCTCTCTTCTGCTACTAAAAGCCTCAGCAATACATTCCTTTTTGCATTTCTTCTGTTTCACACTGTGCAGGGACTCATCAGCACAGTTCCTCTTAATCTCCTTCTGCTAAAACATCCCCCCTCACTCAGGCACATTTAACTGCTTATTAGGCCACTGCTGCCTTAAGGTCAATCATGATTATGTCGTTCAAAATTTCTGAGTGTTTCTTTCCTATTGCCTAACCACACCATACAACAGACTAATTAACCCACCAGGTTCTCATTAAGTGGTATTCCTTCACTCTCCTCCAGGACCACCAGCTGTGCTGCAGATTTCCTCTGAGTTTAGGAAAATAACAAGATTCATTATCAGAAATGCATTTTTTTCCTTCAGCCTGTCACAGGCCCATGGTCAGATTTAAAATAGCAGCCCCCAGACTCTGGGACTTGGGTCAGGATTTAGATATACTACTGCAGGGGATGGGATTGATGTTTCAGCAATTCTTTGGGGAGTGAAGATAGGATCCCATCACAAGAAGACCTGGATTTCTACCCATATGCTCAAGTTGGAGAAAAAAAGCATTTTTTGTTCTTTCCCAGACCATGATGCATCAGAGACTGCTGCTTAGGGCCACAGCAGGTCTGCAGCTGATGTGCTCCTCAGCTCTTGGGCAACTCTTCTGCCACTTCAGAGCTCATATTCACCAACTCTCTTGTTTTCCAGAGGGGAAACTGAAATACCAGCACCAAACCAGAGAAGGGTGCTGAGCCCCAAACAGCATCAATTTACCTATCCTTTAGGTGATTGACAGCTTCAGACACTACCCAGGATGTAGCAATTCCTATTTCTGGTTTGGGCACCCATTCCTCACATGCCAGCTGCCTGAAAGAGCATCTCTCACCTTTGTCAGAGCCCTGCCCAGCCTGTGAATTCACACCCAAACTTCAGGTCTGGCAGCACAAAACACCAGGACACCAAAGTGCACTGGCACTGGCGGGCCAAAATGTTTGATCCTCCTACTTAGGTTGGTGGTGAACAAATTAGACACCAGCACGTGGGCAGGTGCCACAGCTCTGAACAGGCTTTATAAACTGGAAAAAAAAAAAAAACAAACAAACAAACAAACAAAAAAAAAACCAACAAAACCCCTTAAAGACAGCTACATGAAAGGATAACCCATTTTATTGTCTCTCAATAACTTCCAAGTCAGTGTCAACAGTGTCTCTGATATTGCTTGCAACCAGTTGAAGAGAGGTTTCCTAATTTCTCCATCATTACCAATAATTTGAGGGATGTTAAGATTGTAAAGGAATGTTTATTCATAATTTAAAATACCACTGATGTGCATGTGTAGTGAAAATTTATGTTAATTTGTATTAAGTGTAATAAAATGTCTATCATTAATAAAAAAAATTTATTGGCTTATTATAAGTAAAAGAAAGGGTTTTTTAAACTGAATTTGGCATAGAAATAGATATCCCATTTCATGAGACTCAACAGCAAGTTCCTATTTTGAAATGAAAGAAAGGAGTAAAACTTCAAAAATTGTTATTAAAACATGGGTAAAAAATAATATTGTTTTGATATGTTCCCTAATCCCAGTCACTTTGAAATATTTATTTAAAATTTAATGTTACTCAGCTGTTTATGAAAATATATTACTTTAAAAATAGGTTATTTTGACTAAAATCATTTATTGTCTGCATGTTTTTATTCAGGCTTTATTTAGTCTGATTTTTTTTTAAATGTTACATATGTAAATTAACCATTACCTTTTTTTATTAGAAGGGAAGGGTTAGTTTTTTTTTTTCCAGCTGGACCATAGAAAGTAAAGGCATACTAGAAGATTGCAAGGCCACTTTTATCTCAAACAAAATGTTTTGCTTCCATAGAAAATTCTAATTTTTAAAGTTTCTAATTTCTTAATTAAACTGTGCAAAAGGGAAATACAAGCGATAAAACATTAATAAGGAAGAAAATCAATATATAGCTAAATGGCTGTATATTACATGAAGTACATTAGAGTATATTGATTTTATGAAGTTGTCTATCAACTGCTAATTACACATTCATTAGAGGATTATAAATCTTAATAAAGTGATTGAGTCAATATATCAGAAAGAAGAAGCCTTTTCAAATCCATGATTTGCAAGACCAGATTGTGGTTTCCAGCCTCACATCTGGACAGGTCTGCTGTGAGAACAGGACTTCAGGCTGTGGAAGACCTTTGTGTGAAGTCAGGAGCAGCCTGATGGGGCTTCTCCCTTCCTGTTCTCATGGGTGGGATCTTCCCCTCGAGCTGCAGAGATGGAGCTGGGGCTGTTTGGAGAAGGGCCAAGATGCAGGTGATACAGCTCGACAGGAACCTACAGATGTGATGTAATACGTGCAAGAGGAAGCAGCTTCCTGAACACTCAACCTGTGACTCAAAAAGCTTTTTTAGCAGACACTTCAGGTTGCTTGGGAATATTTCCTGTTGTTCCAAAATTGTTAGACAATCAGAACTGAGTTGTCAGCAAACCATATTGTGCAATGTAAACTGTCAATTTTGAGAGAGGCAAATGCACAAATACTAAATGTACATCCATAGTCAAATTCTGGTTTTAACCTGGCGTTCCCAAAAATCACAGCATCATTCCCTATTTGGTGCCAAAAGATCAAAATGACGGAATTTGATCCTGCAAAAAATACCTCTGTGAGCCATGGAAGTGTGGAGCCTAAGGGACAAGATGGGTAGGTTCAAGAAGTCTCAGATGAGAATCTTCTTGCTCAGATGACTCTGACCTGTGCACAGGAAACAGGATCCCCGTGCACAGGTAATGCAAGAGAATGTGGATTACATAAAAATATAGCTCTGAGAAAGTCCTACTTCAGGCAAGTACAAGCTATTCCACTTAGATGTCAGAGCAGTTATCCAGGGAAAGCTTAAAGCAGTAGTTTCCTTATGTGTAAATTACAGTGGCTCACTTGTGCACCCTAAAAGCCATATTTAACCCAACTGGTGAACCCTGCCCAGCCCTGATTTACAGCATGTTCTGTTTTACAAAACCTACTTAGTCAACATATGGGAACAAGGATGGGGGAGGAGACGTGAACATCTGCTTTCCTTGTCCTGGGCTTGCACCATTGCTGTGTACAGCTTTTCACTCTGGAAGACTTTCAAGTCTGAAACAGTCACCAACCACTTGGATGAAACAGTGTGCTCTGATGTTGCTGCTGTCTGTCTTCCTGCTGTGACTAACTCAGGATTTTTCTGGTTTTGACAGAGTGCTGACGTGCCTGGCAGTGTGTGTGCAGTCTTTCCTGGCAGGGCCAGGGGGCAGGGTCTCCACAGCTCATGGTCATCAATGTTACCAGTGAAACAGCTGCTTCTTATTAAAGATTTCCAACAAGGGGACTTGGTAAATGACTCTGTTTGTCTCAATCCATACCACTGCTGCCATTTTCTGTGTGCATTCCGGGGATGAGAGCGTTATTTTTAAGAAAGAACCAGCATTTCCATTTTGGAGACAGCAGAGAGGGAGAGGAGACAGCCAGATGTGGCATTTGACTTTGGAATGCTCCAGGGCTTGGGTCCAGCAGGCAGAGCAGAGGTATGGCTCTGGTATGGTTGTGCTGTGCAGACTGGCTGGCTTCTGACAAAAATAAGATGTCTCCTCGAGAAATTGGCACAACTCTTACACTGTCCCACAAGCCTCTACTGTGCTGGGATAAAAGGACTTGAAACACTCTTTCTAGTCCTCGTGGTTACTTCTATGAGCTCCCATCCCCATGATTTGTTTGAAGTGTGGCAGGAACTTGACTCTTCCCTTGACAAAAATCTTGCACAAGCTCATGTGAGTGGAGAAATTTCTGCTTGTCTGAAATGCCTGACTGCTCCTGGTCAGAATAATGTGTGATCAGCAACTGCACAGAAGCAATCCCTGTGCCTGTATTTCAAGCAGAGAGCTTTCCTCAGCCTCTCTGCACACACCACAGGTCTCCCACAAATTTTCTTGCTCCCTGCTGAACTTCCAGCAACACATAAAGCCTTGGAGCAGGGACTGCGGGGGCTGTTCTGCTTTGTTTTATTACCACAATGATCAGTTATGAAATCGGTGTTCCCCAAGGCAAAAGGGTGAGCACTCTGTAAAATCACCATAAAGATGGCCATGACAGTTGGGTTTGAAGATGCCAAGAACATGGCTGACTTGAGGGAAAGAAAATGGAGCAGGTTCTATTGTTCCCACAGGGCCAGATACTGGCACCCACAGGTCTGGTCCCTTGAAATCACTGCAGCATTAAAGATTCAGTGGCTGATCTGGCTGGCTGGTAGACGGTGAAGCAAGTCAGGGGCCAGAAGTAACCTTGAGCAGGGGAGGAAATGCAGCCCAGGGCCAGAGGATCTCTCAGGAGCCATTTGCAGGCTGCATGACCAGGATGCTCAAAGAGACACCCAGCAAGAAGCAGCAGCCTGTGAATTGGAGCAGATTACTCAGATGCCACTTGTCCCATGCAAACAAATCCCTTTCTAGTTCCATGTCCTTCAGACAGCAGACCTGCTCCCAAAGCAGTGACCTGAGCCTCGGAGTACCATGGGAAAACAGGAGAACCATGAACTGGAAAATGGGTCTGAGAGCAGCTGCATGTGCCTCCCAAAGCAGCTTCTGCTCCCACTCCAGTAAGCACAGGCCTGTCTGCAGCTCAGAATTATCACCACTAATGAGTATCTCCAAAATCATTGCTATTTTTTGTCTCCACTACATTTCTCCCTCTCCTTATTGTCAATCTTTCTGGGTCACACAATGACAAAAGATGTCATTTTAGTTGTCATGCATGTTTTCTTAGTGCTGCAGCTGAAAAGTTGTCCTAGACACTCCCTTGTCCATGGTTTTGTAATTTTTTCTGGCAAGTTATTTCCCCCATTTTAAGGTGCACTCCTGTACTTTTCAAACCACTGAGCCCCAGGAGCATTTGGTCACTACTTTTCCAGTAAGTAGCAACTATGATTCCACCTGTAGAGAAATTAATATCTCCCAGGCTTCCCCATCCCTCTCCTAACTCCAAAAGGAAACGTTTTTCAAAATGTAAAGTACAGATCAGGACTGTACTACCCCTGGTGGTGTCATTTTTGTGTTGTTCACAAAAAATGTATTTTTATCACACCAACAGTGAAGAAAAAAAGCAGTTTGATGCACGAGCCCTTACTGGATCTCACAGCTTTGTTCTCCTGCCTTCCTGCATCAAACTCTGCTCTCTCTCCTGGTGCATCCTCCTTCTCTCTGCCCAGTGTGGGCTCATATCCTTCTTTCGTATTATTTATATGCCACCAGTTTCTCATGCCCCTGTTTGTTGGACCACTGGACCTCAAGGAGAGAGCAAGATGTGCCATGGAGATGATGACAGTCCAAGATCTCAGCCCCCCTACTCAACCTGCCCTGCCCTGCCCCTACATTATCACTCTGTCCATCCATATATTCTGGCTGGTTTTATCCATTACTTTCCCCATTAACACCCAGTTTTGGTTGCATTTTCCTGAGCAACCTGGCAGAGCCAGTGGGCTTTGGCATTGCTGGTGTCAACAACTGCTGTTTAACAACAACCACTGGATTTTCAGAAGACGCAACCTTGCTTGGACACAGTCTCTGCATGTGGCTCTGTGTGCACCCTCTGAGCCCACAGGCCAGTCTCAACCAAGCCTGGGAGATGGCAGAAAATCCCAAAGTAACTGCATCCTTAGCCATGTCAGACAGGAGAGACTCAGCTGAGGAGAAGGCTGCAAGGCAAGCCCAGCCCTTGTTGGACACAAGAGAGGTTTTATTAACACTCGAACCAGCATCAAGAAATAAATATCAATAAGCCTCAAGGCAGGAGAGGGATTTAGGTGCATTATTTTGGATCATGAAGTAATTACTTGCTCTCAAAAAGTCATTTGAAGTCAGAGTCACCAGAGCCCAGCCATTAAGAACAACTGCATCTGTGATTGCAAGGCCCAGCTTGTTTTTCTGAGCCCAATCTGGCACTGCTCCCCCACATGCCCCCCATCAGCTCTTTAGGACTGGAGTCTGCTCCACAGGGCTCAACCCTGCAGCCCTCCAGAGCCTGCAGTTCTCAGTGATCTCCACCTGCACCTGAGCTACAAGAGTGATCTTCATCTCTGAAGTTATCCAGGCTTATCCAAAAGACTGTTCTGTCCCGTGGGATGGCATTTGGTTTTCCTGTCTTTTGTGCAGAGAAAATCTGCTCTTCAAAAACATTTTTAGGAAGGGTGACAAAGAGATATCTCTGTTCTGTTGGCATTTTCAGTTTATTCTCATTTAACCATGTCTTCTGGAGTCACTGGGACAGGTGGAAGGAAGTGGAGAGGAGGGTTACAGATGGTCATTTCAGAGACCAGCACTTCCTGTTCTCTCACCTCCAGTAACTTCATCACCCCAGGCCTGGCCCTCTCTTCAAGACAGTGTTGCATAGTTCTACTTTGGCATTGCTAAAGTGGTGAAAGAGAGGATCTGGATCTGAACATCCAAATTGCACACACACAGAATTATTGCAGACTGGTTTTAACAAGTCAGTTACTATCCAGCCTGCTTGCCTTCACACCCTGGATGCTAAGTCTGAACAGCACTATGAACATTAACCCTTCTCAAAATATTCTAAAATAATTGGTAAAAAAAACATGAAAGGGAAAAAACAAAAAGCAAGGAAAACACTGATCCAGTCTGCTCTACCTTGTGTGGATGACAGAGGAAATTTGGTAGCCTCAGGGATTTGTCAAATACAGGACAAAATATGAAGATGTATCCTGAGGAACATCTGCCAGTCTCAAAAATGTGTGCATATTTCATCAGGGTGTTTTTCTCTCACCTCCTGACACTCTCAATAAGATCTCAGGTTTCCATGGATACTTCTACTTTGGTTTTCTCTGATATCCTTCCTTCTGTGCTTCTTGTTGTCTGCACAGCTGCTAAGGAGACATCACAGTATCCCTCTGGAGGTAGAGTGTGGGTCTGCAAGGTGGCTCACACCCCACCTAGGGGAACACATTTGTCTGAACCATCATTTGTGCCTTCACACCAGTGGGGTCCCACCAGCAGCCTTAGTAACTAAATAGTGCCTTGTGATGCTCCTTGGAAGCAAAGAGCCCAAAGACTAATCCAGATTGAAGATGATGAGGTCTCTCTCAGTCTGCCTAGGTCCTAACATCATCCTTGATGTCATTATGATATCTTCTGCTTAAATACCACAGTATTTTAGCCTCTTCAGGGAAACATGGGAGGCAAGTGGGTTTGTATTCACCTTCTCCTAGAGAGTTTTCTTGTGAAAATGGAAAGGAAATGATCATTTGAATAAGATTAAAAAAAAAAAAAACAAACAAACTAAAAAAGTCACATCGCTGCATATTCTTGAAGGATGAATGAGCTGGAGCTTTTGTGACAGCACTAGTCAAAGGACAGCCCATAGAAACACAGAAACCCATGCAACCAAGAAAGATGTGGAATGAAATCAAACAAGAGGAAAAGGAAAAATGTTGTGATAAATGCAACAACTCTACTTAAGAAAAATTAGAAGCAATATTTTGCTTGTCTTTTTAAGTGACTTAATGACAGAAATATAGCAGAGGCAGACTTGCAATTGAAAACCTTTCATCTTGCCATAGAAATTATTATCACAGCCTTCAATCCTCCTAACACAGCTTCTACCAAAGATAATCCTGACCTATTCAGTTTGAAAATTCATTTTCCAAGTCAGGTAGAGCCTCTATGGTAAGAGCTACCAAGCTGAATGGGCTTGTCTTGTACTTGGGCCACAGATTTGATTAAGCTTTCAGAACAAACTAAAATCTCTGTGAATTAAAAGGAGAAACTACCAGTGACACTGAAATCATTGAAAGCAAGTCTTGGCAATACCATAAATCCAGATTTAGGATGTGCATTGTCAAATACAAAACACTTATGTGATAAAAACTGGCTCTGCCATCTCAATTTTTTTCAAAAACTGTGGGCAAGTTTACTTCACCCTGGCAGGCTTCAGGCTGGAAAAAAATATCACTTCTTTCCACTGCTTAACTTGATGACAGACCTCTGTCATTCCAAAGCCAAGCTGAATCCAAGCATGAAAACACAGAGTTAGCCTGAACTTCATGGTAAGTGCTCAGCTAATTCCTTGGAAAAGTGGTTCTCAGACTTGTTTTCCTACCCTTGGTCTCAGTGGAAGTGAGCACTGCAGGGCAATGCTTTAACACACAGTGCCTGGAGTGGGACTGTGGTCTCTGTGCTCTCCTGCCTCTCTCTGTGGTTTAAAGAAGGTGAAATTGCTTTTTTTCCCAGTGAACGCTTTAGAAAGATAAAATTAACCAATGCCAAAGTAACAGGAAATAGTTGTTACCACAGCAGTAGCTCACTTTGCCTGGGGTCTATCTTCCACCAATGTGCCAGGTTGCTACAGTCCCTCAGCAAGTTGGATTTCCCACCTTGAAAATTCAAGTATGAAACCCAGGTAGTATCAGCTGGCAATGTGCCACCTCCCTGCCACTGCATGGAGTGAAATCCCCCTCCCTGGCACCCACCTAACTCTGCCCCAGCAGCGGGTGATGGGAGAAATGCAGTCAGCAAATGTCTCTTTGCCCAAACAAGCTTTTTAACTGTTTCTGTCTGCAGTGTTCCTCCTTCTTGCTTCCCTGTGGTAACATAGCCTATTTTGTGAAACAAGATAATCTGAAACTTCACTGGCAATTTCCCACCTCTCTGCTGAAGCCCATTACTTTATTTTTGACCAGTTTCTCTGCCCACAGCATCCAGCAAAACCCACACCAATGGGTGAGGAAACAGGAGTCCCTCACTACCCCTAAAGCTATTTTTTCTGTTCCAGCCCTCTATATTCAGGGTCTTCATGTTGGAACTGCTTGATTTTTGTAATGTTTTGCTTTCTGGGGAGCAGGACTATTTCTGAGATAAAGCCAATGTCCACGTGAGGGGCCACCTTTCATTTCAGCCCCACCTGCAAACAGCATTTCATAGGTAAATAGAGTCACCCATTTAAAAATCACAATGACTATATAATAGATTTAGGAACTGTCTTTAAAGTGTTCCCTGATACCCAAAGATGCCATCCTAGGGAGATGCACACACACTCATTTTTGTTAGCAAATGACACCAAAATGAGCTATTGAGCTCAATGAGTTTTTCACTTGATTTAATAGGTGTTGTGAAAAATGCCTGCACAGCCTCTGTGTATTCACACACAAATAAAGAAACCAGTTACCTTCCACATTTCCCTTGGTTATTCCTTTTTTCCCAACCTACAGCATTTTCTTTTCTTTATTCTTCAGGCATTGCTGGTAGGAATGCTGGTAGGAACTTTTCTGTTCTTAGATTGAGCTCTGAGTGTTCTGGCAAATCACAAAATATTTGAAAATGGAAAAAGACTGTGGTTATCTCAATGTCATCAATGAAGAAGCTACTATAGAAGGAGAATTTTGGAGGAATATGTCTTATTTGCAGTATTTACCATTACACAGTTATCCCATTTGTAATAGAAGTTACAAATGATAAAAGAAAACTTTGATTTCACTCAAATATTTTCAGGAACTCATAAAAATATACTGAACAAAGATTAAGAGAAAAATGTTAGTGAAAATGCTTTATGGATCAAAATTCCTAAAAATATTTGGGTTTGATTGAAAGCCTTATTTTTAAATATTTGGAAAATTTTCATATAATCTTTACCTTATTTTCCCGTATTTTTCTTCTACCTCTTAGTGCTTACTAAAAAATAATCCATTAATTCATATATTAGTATATCCATCGTTCCAATGGTAATATATTAGTATATCCATAATTCCAATGGTAAGCATCCCAGAAGTAGCTGCTACTTGTAATGTTGTTTATTGAGATTTATGCTGCTTATAGGAGAACCAGCAAAGCAAAAAATTAATTCAGAGATTCAGGATCAGCATAATATATTGCTGCCATCATTGGCTAAACTGTTCACCCTTCTGTCTTTCTCAACACCATGTATTTCCCTCAAACAATTCAACGCACCTGGACACAGTTAGGAAGAAAAATAAAAAACACCTCCCAAGTACTGCAAATAGGTTTGTTCTGGCAAGTTTCGCATCTGTATTCTGGTGGCAATTGGCTTCTGGCACAAAACATTGTGCCAAAAGTAATGTTTTCTTTTGCATAAAACATATGGAGGGCTTTTGCTGAATTCCACAGTGCAGCACGTTTCTGGTAACGCTGTTGTCCAGCCTGGGAGAGGAACAGCCCAGCACCACCAGCAAGTTACTGCTGGGAGCACTGGGATGTTACCAGGGCTACTGAAAGGAGACTGTGGCTGGCAAGTTGGTGTGGTGGCTTTTACTGCAGTCAGAGGCTTATCAGCAGCAAAAGGCTTTCAGCAGGGAAAATCTCTGATCTACATGAGGTGGCCATGGGAACCCTCAGCCCACCGGGAGTAGGCAGGGAGGGCATTTATTGGAAATGTGAAACAAGGAAAATACATAATTTGCAAAGTTATCTAGCCTGAGCCTGTACCAGCAAAGAGCAAGCCTGTGCATCATGCATCTATATACCAATTGCTGTTTTGTGTGACAAGTCTTCGGCCTCAAACACAAAACAGATTCTCTATGCAGAGCTCTTGCAAAGAATTTGATGATATTATTTGAAAAAATACTTGTATTGTTTCATTTTCTTGTTAAAATAATACTAAAAATTTTCCAAAAATGCTTTGCAGGCATCATCCATGTGATCATATTACCAGGTTCAGCAAGATGTATTTTGTCAGTGAAACCCTTTAGAAACAGAAAGTTGTAAACTGAAAGCAAAAAAGCCAACCTTGGAGCTCTGCTTCTTTCATAAACTTTCCAAAAACTGAGGGTAGTAAATGGCTGTGTCACTGCACCAATTGATCCTTGTAGGGGAAGCATTGTCCAGCCCTCTCTGTGTCCACTCACCCATCTTCCAGCTGGTGAGGTTGGCTTGGGCCAGAGGGGAGGCATCACATAACAGTGAAACTAAATATTACAAGAGAAGCTTTGTTATACTTTCTCCTATGCCCACAAAAGCTCTGCTTTCTGGTGAACATAAAAGAAATGCAGTGTTGGGAGAGAACTTGATGCAGACCAGCAGGGTCCAGGAGCAGCAACCTGAAAGTACCAGGAAGGGATTTGCAGAGAGATTTGTGCCTTGGACCTGGATGGAGCTAGGAGCAAGGCTGTACCTGCTGAGGTCTACCTGGAAACATCTACAGCTCAGGGTGGCAGAAAGCCCTGAAGAAGAAATTGGGACTCTGTCTGGAGAAGAAAACAGGTAATTAAAGCTGCAGATTAAAACATCTCTTTCATGTTTCAGTTGATGCCCAACGATGCCCAATGACAGGTTGTGAGGCAAGGACAGGGCTGCAAGGCAGATTAAGGGGTTTGGGGGCCTGCAGTGAGTTCAGAGCCAACAACAGCATGGATGAGTTACATGTGGGTGTGGCAGCATGGCAGAAGCACCAGCAGAAAAGCCCTGTCAGCTTGGCTGGAGAGTGAGACAGGTTTGCTTTTCACCAAAGCATTTCTTACAGCCCTTGAAGTGAACAGAGGCAGGAGCTGATGAGGACTGAAGAGATGCTAAACCACAACGTGACGTTCCTGTGTGCATGAAAGGCCCAGCAACTGGCCTGATAAGGAGTAAACACAGCCAGAGGGACTTCATCAGCTTCTACAATTAATTTCAGTGACTCCTCGATACCTCCGTGTATGGCTTTTTTGCACATGGAGTTTTGCAGTCTGTGCAAAGAGCACTGAGCACTGCAGAGCTAGGGAGCTGTATTATTTCTGAGCAAACCTGTCCCCTTCAGATCCACAAAGCTGTCCCCTGTGGGGCACACACTTCAGCATCTTTGGGCACATGAGGCATCTGGAGCAATTTCCAGGAGCTAGGTACCTGTTCAATGTGAATACATGTTGTGCCATGTGTCTCCAATCTCCCTCCTGGGAACAGCAGAACTACCTTAGTTAGAACTACCTTAGAAAATGCTGATTTTGAAAGACTCAGCAAAAACTACTGTATTTTAAAGACAGAGCCATGTAGTGGAAATGTTTGGTAACCTGAGCTTCAGCATGGTCAGTGGCAGCCACACTGTAAGGATGGGAGAAGACTGGATATCTGTTTTATCCCGAGTCCTGTGGGTTCTGCAACTCCTGCTCACAAGCCACAGAGAGCATTCAGTACCCTCAAACTCTTCTTGGGAAAATTTGTGTATTGAAGTGACATTTTGGTTGTCATCAAGCACAAGAACACCAGAATATGAATGAATCTGTCCTCAGAAAGAGATTGCTGAGATGTGAATGTTTGGCTTTTGGTTTTGTTTGGGTTTTTTGGTTGGTTGGTTGGTTTGTTTTGGTTTTTTGTTGTTTCCTTTTTTGGTTTTTTGGGGGTTTATTTTGTTTGTTTGTTCATTTTGGTTTGGGTTTTTTTTGTTTAGTTTGTGAGGGTTTGGGGTTTGTTTTTTTTTGTTTTGGTTTGGTTTGCTTTGGTTTTGTTTTGTTTTGGGTTTTTTGGGGGGGTTGTTGGGTTTTTTTTGTTTGTTTTGTATGTTTGTTTCTTTGTTTTTTTAGGTTTTTTGGGGGGTGAGGTGTTTTTTTTTAAATGCCTAAACTTTTCCTTTAACTCTTGGATTGGAAAAATAAGTCAGTAATATTCACTTTAAAAAAAAATCAGAATTGGAAGAGAAAGAGGACAGTTTGAGAGTCTTAAAGCAGTACTTGGCCTCAGCTCTGCTCCAGACCCAGTAATCTTATCATTGATTGAGGCATTCTTAATGAGCCCTTTAAAAAAAAATGAAAATTGGTAGTTCAATCAATGTACTACCTTTAATTCAATATTCTTCCCAATTCATTTTCACTTCCAAGTTTCATTTTAGTATGAAGTAGGGCATTGTGTTAAGGAAGTTGTGGGGGAGCTTGTAGGTTTTGGCAGCTGGAATGAGGGGAAACTGTGGTTTTTAGATTAGAGGAAGGTGTGGGAACCAGTTCTTTAGCGAGCTGCTGGAGCAGCAGGGCTTGTGCACGCTGTTTGTGTGCATGGTTGTTGTCAGCCTCCACAGGCTGCCATGGGGCAGAGGATCAGGGTGCAGAGGCACCAGTCCTGTCCTTGCCCTGCCACTGGCTCCCTCCACAGCAGTGACTGCACTGAGCTGCTCCCCAGGTCGCCTCTGCCCCCATAACAGAGGCACCATCCAATCCCCATGCCCACTTCAGCTGCCTGGGGAAAAGAAATTCCCTTTCCCAGCTGGGGCATCTCCATTTACAAGGCTGCCAAGATCCTGAGGACTGCAGCTCTCCAGCAAACACATTTCCAGACATTTTCTGTGGCTGCACTATATATTCTGTGGTTCAGTCTCATGAGATATGCAGGGCTTTCCATGGCAACCACAGGGGTAGCTTTCTTCTTAAAGAAATAGCAAGTAACAGAAAACGAGAACTTTACCAGGATAAAATCAACCCGTTTAAGGACATCAGGAAGCCCATCAAATGCAGCTGTGTCCCCCTGGGGAGCAGGACTGTGGAAACAGTCACAGTCCTGGATAAACTATGGAACAAGACAAACAGAGCAGGAGGAGCAAAGCAAAAACTCATTCAGTTTGTGCCTCGCCTGTCTGTGCCCCTCCTTGCCCCACCCAGCTGAGCCGGTCCCAGTTCCCTCACCAACACTCTGGGGTCACGATCTCAAGCCACTCACACATATCCAAAAAAAAAAAAAAAAAANAAAAAAGGTCATTTGCCTATTCTTCACTATACTATGTCTCCCCAAACACACATCCACACTGGCATCTTGACCATGATCCCAGTTGGTCCCCATCTTCTTTCTCCCTCCATAGTCAATAGTCATGTCTCAGTATCTCCTTCAGTATCTCAATCTTTTTATGCAGCTCTCTGACCTCCTCTCAGACACATCAAGAGCTGTCAGTTAAGTGGTTGGGCCATTCATAATGGTCAGCACAGCATTTTGTGCTGTACTATCCCATATTTTTTACTGGGAAATCCTTTGGGAATGCATCTTTCCACTTCAGGACTAGTGTTAAAAGGAGGAAGCAACCACTTCTGAATTATTCTGCTAGCTGGTATATGTGATAAAAATTATTAAAGCTTTAATAAATAATGTTGATAAATTAGAGGTAAATTCAGAAAATAATGGCAACATCAAGGGATCTAAAGGGACTAACTTAGGATCACTAGAATGTCTAAATATCCTCTCCAAGTAGGGGTGTTAAAAAGGTTGCACTAGTTCCACAATCTGTAATGGGTACACATAGAAGGAAAATACATGTTCAGGGTGAAGCCTGAAAAAACCAGCTAAACTGCAGAGGATATTAAGAATCAAAACCCGAGGAGAAACCTTACACCTTGACATGGTTCTCCATACCTGACTACAGGGCACAAAAAGCTGGAGTACCCAAACCAAGGACTTCCACAGCTGCCCTCCCTTGGCACATTCACAGTCACCCATGTCCAGTGAATGCTAAGCATGACCTAAAACAGTCTGGATTTTACCCTGGAGAATTAAACCTCAGACTCTCATCAACATGAGAAGCCAACATTTACACAGAGGGCCAAGCAATTGCCCTGCCTGCATGTTTTGCCTTTAAAGTATGGGTGTGGTTATTTGGAGAAATTTATACTAAAAGAGTGAAAATCATCTGTTTGATACCAGTCAGAGGATGCAGCCACAGGATCCATCAAGTGCTACAACACAGTTTGGAAAGCAAGTTACATGATTTGCTTGGAGTCTCAGCAAACAGACAGGACTGGCAGCAGAGCTCTGACATCCAAGGTTCCAAATCTGAGCTGTAACCACAAAACTCCCTTTCCTTCCTCCCACGGCTGCGCTTGTGCAGCTTCACCGAGGGAGAGAAAAAAAACCGTCAGTGCTCACAAACTGGAAAATTAACTCAGTAGCAAAAGCAATCCTGTTTCCAAACTTCTAAATGACGAAGACCTAAGGGAGGGAAGGGGTAAATCTATAAAACCAGGTAATCTACAGTGTTCTGCTAACTGTAATCTTTATAAGTGAATACTCTCCAGATAGAATATGTATTCATCATCACAAAATCACTGGAGTAAGAACCACAATAAATTGTTGCAGCTCCTTTGAATTCTGCCAATATTCTGCAAGCTGGGCAGGCTGAGGACAAGCTTTGGAAAACTCTCTCTTCATTTGAATATTAAGAGGACTAATAAAACAAAGAGGACATGGTAAGTTCTGGAGGCTTTTTTTCTAGTTGCCAAGGGACAATTTGGATTTTTTAATAGCTCTCTCCACTCAAGTCCTTTGGTTGTGCTTACAGAACTGGTCACAAAGAGCATCTCCTGCTGCTTTGCAGATTAATTACCCAATGTTTGGGTGAAGTGCTGTGTCAGTGCTAAGCATTTTTGCTTCCAGCAGCACCACTCTGCAGTGAATGCAAGTAGCTGCTTTGGGAGGGCCACAGTTGCTTCTGCAAGAGCTCCACTGTCCTCAAAGCCATGTCCCACCCTCTGATTCAGCAAGTGGGATTTCTCCATATAGCTGGAGATACTGGCCTGCTCCAGCAAATATGAACATAAGCAGCAAACCCTGCATGGTGATACACATTTCATGCACACTGACAGACCAAACCAGAGCCCTCAAAGGATGGATCCTGCCTGATTCAGTGTTAGCATCCATCAAATCCTTCCTCACTACTCTTGTTAACCAGCTTAGCTGCCTACAGAGCTTTTGCTCTTCCACCTTCAATTTCCTGTGCAAGACACTATATAATGATCCCCATGGAATTTATACAGACACAGTACCTAGAGACTGTAAAATGTTATGGTAATGGCTACCCAAAGATCCTACAAGAATGCATAGATTCTGCCAGGGTGGTGGTTCCCTGCAGAGTGTCTGGCCATAGAAAGCAGGAATTTAGGGTCAGGAGTACCTGCTTCTCACTCCACTTGGCAGTGGCTAATGAGACCCACAACACAGAGCAACTGGTGTCTTTTCCCACAGTACTTGGGATAATGCTGTCCTGTCTCCAGAAGGACAGTGCAAAGTCATAAAAAGTCCTCTCCTTGCCTGTTTTACCCAAAAGCCAGCCACCATCACATCCTATGCTCAGGAGAAGTGATCTGTGGTTAGCTGGTGTGTTCCCCTAACTACAGCTGCCTCAAACTCTTTTTTGCAGTGATATCCTCTCCAGATCCTGGGATCTCCTCCCTTGTCAGGGCATTGTTTGAAAGAGAAGCCTTGGCAGTATTGTCTCCTACGTATGTTCTGAACCAGCTTGGACACATTCATCACCATTTCCAGGACAAGGAGGAGGAAAGTACAGAACAGATCAGAATCAGGATTTGTTTTCTCACCACCTTTTTAGCAGAAGTCTGGGAGAAAAGAGGAAGCAGTTATGAGAACTGAGGTTCCCCTTTATGTTACCATAGGAATTTCCTGTAAGATGGTGTGTGCATTTTCCAAGGAATTCAATTATTCACTCAATACTTATGTTAAGACTGTCCCATGGGGAAGAGGGATGGGAAGGGAACACTCATAGAAAATATATCCATACACTGGATATACTTGTATTAATTCAAGGTTTTAGCTCATTGCTGAAATACACATGGAAAAAAATTCTCATCACTTTTATACAGCTCTCTGAATTATTGTATTCCTAAAAGGAGCATTACAGATGAGATGGAGCCAGACTTCTCAGAGGTGTACTACAGAGGGACAATGGGCAGCTTCATTTAGCTCTGAAGCTGACCCTGCTTTGAGAGACTTACAGAGGTCTCTGACAATCCCAGTTACTCTGTGCTTCTATGATTTTAAATGAAATGTATGATATATAGAATGTGTATTAGGAAGTAACAAGATTTTAAAAGATGCCTGATTTTTTCAGTACTAAGCTTTTATTTGAAGTCATCAATATCTCCCTGAAATTGTCACCATTTAGCTGAAAATTTCCCTGGTTTTCTTCAGAAGTCAAAATAAATAAGGCATCTCTGCATAAGAGCATAAGCTCATTAGAAATGCCCTCCTGTGTTAGACCCATCATCCATCTATTCCACCAGTGACAGTCAGAGATGCTATCTAGAGAGAACACACAAGCCCAGATACTATTTGTGGTTTATTTCCCACAATACATCCCCAGCACTGACACTCAGAAGAGAGATGTTCAAGTTCCCTCTGGGTGCTGCTCATGGCCTGTTTCACAGTCTCCTTTAGCAGCAGTGTCAGGAGTTTGGGACACCCCTTGAGAGCAATTCTTTCTTTCTTGTGTTTTTAAAAGATCCTCTGCTGGTGTCAGTGAGAGTCAGGCAGTTCTGCTGTTGTGGGGTGTGGACAGTAACTGCTCTGCAGTCACAACCCAGCACTTCCTTGAGGCTCAGTCCCCATCATATCCCCCCTTCAGCTTTGTCTTCCCCCAGAAGGGACTCAGCTTTTCTAGTGTCTTCTCAGCTTCTGCAATCCCTGAGTTATGCTAGTCACCTTGCTCACCATTTCCCCTAACTCTCATACCTGTGAGATGCAGAAACTCAGAACATGCATCAGACTCAAGGCATAGAAGAACCCAAAACTGTAACAGGAAAATGACTCTTTGTCATGACTGCAACATCCTTACTGCAACATCCTTCCTGATGAGGTCCAGTATTTTATTGACATACTTTGTTTCCACTTAACATGTTCAGTCAAGGATTTCAGAGAGCTGTCAGTTATGGCTCCAGGATCTTTCCCCTCAGTTCTAACAGCATATTTTTTGATCTATTACAGAAAGTCCATACAGATATGTGAGAGCAAGAAAGCTCTGTGAGTAGGTGGTGTGAAATCAGGAGAACTAAAAATACTTAGCTCATTTATGAATAATGAGCTAGTAATCTGGATAATTAAAAATAAATACCTTAGGTCTGCAATTTAAAAAAGTTTAGCTGTACATCCTTAAATCTGTCCAGTGTTCATAAGAGAGATGGCCTGGTCTTTAACTATAATATTACACATTACCTCTCAAGAAATACATTTGTTCAAGTACTGGAGCTTGGTTTGTGTTTCTTTGTAGATCTGAATTTCATTCTATTTACATTTTCCTTAAAAAATTTTTCAGGTTTTGCTTTCTTGCATTTTTTAGAAGTAATTATATATTTATACACTTTCTGTAAATGTGCCTGAAGTATCAACACTAATGTGGCTTCTTACAGCAACATGGATGTGCTTATATGGACAAGAGAGAAACTCCTGCCATACTTTTCCCCCTTGCATGTCCAGCACATAAACATGATGGATCTATTTCTCCTACTCAGTTTCCATAGATTAAGTGTTTGTCAAGAATTAAACCTGAAGAAGATATAACATACTCCTGTGAGGCACAGAGCCAGTCCAGGCTGAAACAAAGAAGGATGTTCTTCAGGATTCAAAATTTTACTTTCTGAAAAATTCATAGAATTCAGAGAATCATGGAACAGTTTGAGTTAGAAGGGACCTTAGAGATCACTTAGCTCCAAACCCCTGCTGTAGGCAGGGACACCTTCCACTCAACCAGGTTGCTCAGAGATGTATCCAACCTGGCCTTGAACACTTCCAGGGATGGGCCATCCATAACTTCTCTGGGCAACATGTTCCAGTGCCTCAACATCCTTATTTTAAGGAATTTCTTTCTGGCATCTGATCTAAAGATACTCTCCTTCAGTTTGAAGCCATTACTCATTATCCTATCACTATATGCCCTTAAAAAAAGTTTCTCTTCATCTTTCCTGCAGGCTGTCTTCTCTTTCATTCCCTTCCCATGGAAGGTCACAATTATGCCACTCTGAAGTACTCTCTTTTCCAATCCAAAGAATGCCAATCCTCCCAGCCTTTCCTCACAGGAGAGGTGCTCTCTCCAAGAGATCCAAGTTCTTCCTGTGCTGGGAACCCCAGAGCTGGATGCAGAAGTTCAAGTGGGGTCTTATCAGAGCAGAGGAGCTGAATCCCCTCCTTCCCCTGCTGCCCACAGGGCTTTGGATGCAGCCCAGGACATGTTTGGCTTTCTAGGCTGTGAGTGTGCTTTGCCAGGTCATGTTCAGCATTTCTTCCACCAGCACATCCAAGTCCTTCTTGAGAGGGCTGCTCTTGGTCTGTTCATCTCCCAGACTGTGTTGATACTGAGGACACAGCACCTTGCACTCTGTCCTGTTAAATCTCATAAGATTCCTGTGGGCCCACCAATTGATGAACAATAATCACAGCCCTCAAAACCAGTATCAAGAATGTACTGTGACTTTTAGAGTAGTAAATTTGTAAGAAAAATGTAGGCAAACAACCAGATGATTAACTATTATGACAATGAATATAGTGGGAAAAAAAACCAAAAAACAAAAAACAGTAGGAACAACTTTACTGAGCAGTATCTAAACTAAATAGGTTTATGTCATCATTCAGATCCAGCAGCCTGCTGCCAGTTCAGGAGATGTTTATTCTCAGTGTTTGGCAGCTGCTGAGTTCTGGGCTGTGGATTGTGCATTCTGAATATTTTAGTGACTTTTATTTTGTCATGGCCTACAATTATGAAACATTTGCTCTGAAGAGCTCTTAAGAGCTTTTCACACTGCTGCCTCTTTTATTGCCATAAAATTGGAACATACACAACCTAAGGCTAAATGCTACTCTGTACTGGACAATGAATAAGTTACTACAGAGAAAGCCATGTATGCAACTCATTTCAAAATCTTCCTCTAGGCTCTGAACACAAATTAAAATTTTTTTATACTGACTTTTCAGCTTGTAAATAAAACTGACGGTAGGTGAAGAGAAGGGTCATCCATCCTGTAATTTGGCCATATCTCAAGGGAGTTCTGGTGCAGCAAACCTGATGTTTGGGCTGCCACACCATGATGAAGACACAGGAAACAATATGAAAATAGAAAACTCCATGAACTTCAGCATCAATGACAACAACCAGGTCTTTTATAAACCACTTTTGTTCCACCTTTGAGCAAGTCCAGGTCACTCCTTCACTGACAATGTACTGGTGTGGCAACAGTGTTTCCCTGGTGGTGTTATCACAGATAACACAGCGGCATTTAAACCCTGGAGGAAGAATCACGTAGTTCTGGGAGAGTCTAAACTCCCAGTCTGGGGACACCCCTGTCCATCACCTGAACCAAACATTGAACAAGTCCCTCCATATTCCATTTTTTAATGACATTTGCTTCACTAAATGAAATAGTTCTCTTTTTTCAACCTCCATGTCTTTCACAGTGGCTTTCACAGAGTTTTACTGAATGCAAAGGATGATCCTAGAAATAGACCTGTGGAGAAGACATGGAGAGCCAGAGGAGTTAGGACCCTGCTGGTTGAGAGAGGCCACCTGTAAGTAATTACCTCCTGCCTGAACTAGGATATCCTCTCCTCTGCCTTTGAAATTGCTGTGGCCAGGCCTGCCTGTGCTGCCTTTGTGACTACTAGTTTTAAAAAAAATATTATAATAACCAAATTGGTATATTGACATCATAAACCCTGCTACACATGAATAAAGTATATCCATTCCCAGGCTGTGAGGTTACTTAATCAAAACCACCCAGGAGAGGAAATATTTAGGGTGTCACATCAAGACCTGGAGTGGCAGCAGTGGGTGCTGCTGCTGCCAAAGCAGTCAGTGATTAAAAGAAGATGGTGCTTATCCACAGCCAGCACTGAAACAAGTTGTTTAAAAGGGAAGTTTGTTTATAGCACAGTAGTATCTACACTTCTCCTAAACATACTCCTTCTTCCAAGAATCATCTCCTCTGTGATGTGCAGAACTGCTTTAAAGCATCTCAACATGTGGGTCACAGTGCTTGAGGAGAAGAAGCAGCCTTCTTGACCCTACTGTCCTTCCTTTCCTCTTCATTCAGCAAAATCCTAACATAAAACAGGAAAGAGAACAACTTCAGCTGCCTTCTCAGAGGTGACGTGCTATGAGAATTTTTTTTTTTTTTTTTTTTACTATCCCAATAAATTCCAGATATCAGATGTTGCCAGTGGATGGAGATGTCAAACAGGAGCAGGAACAGTCACATGGAAGGAGTTGCACATCCACCCTTGGTGCTGGGGGAGAAATCATGTGTGGAGATCCAACCTGTGCTCCAGGATGGCTTACAGATATCATACCCAGAGTCAAGGCAACCTTTGGAGTCTCCTACAGCTCAAGCAGAAAAGTTTTAGAAATGCTGTGGTACTTTAAGATCAAGAGAGAGACAGAGACACTACTAGAGTATGACACTTCGTGGTGGGGACTTGATCTTATATCAGTGGTGTTTCCAGGCTCTTCTCTTGGTTTGAACAAAAGCTGCATCAGTTCAGCTTCACACATTTTTCTGAGTATCTGTGCCTGCCTTGTTTGCACTTCACTCTGTACACAGCTTAGTTTGTGGTGTCCTTACCTGTGCAAAGAGAACAGGACAGCAATCCTCTCCAGAACCACAACTGCACCTTCCACATTCAGCTTGTCTTTATATTTCATCCCATTAGCTGTCAGTATGATATGACCACAGTCATCCTAAGGAAGATAGACCATCAGCCTTGTTTGTCTTTGCTGAGAGAAACATTCTCTGTCAGAATCCAAGGCACAAAAAACCTTCAAGGCCTTGGCCCTGAGTTTGAAATGTGTACTACATTCAATTTGAAACCATGGGAAAAGCTTCCAAATATAATGACTTAAAACAAAAATCTTGGTCTGTAGTTTAAGAAAAGGTGTGTTAAGTTATATATTAGAGGGTTTTGCAGTGTGAAGTTTAGATATAGTAGTAGTTATAGAATAAAGTAAAAAGTTAAGGGTGTGGTAGTGTAAAGCAATAGAGAGCTATAGGACAGGAGTGGGTGAAAAACGCTGCAATGTGACAGACATGCAATGCAGATGTGATCAACTATTGGTGTAGAAATAGAAACATATGTATGTAGCAATTATCTGTTGGCTAATTAACCTTTAAGAGACCTTGTAACCTGCAGTCTTGTGATCATTCTTCATGTTATGGCTGACTTCTACAAGTCTCTGTGAGGGAGACTCCCAACACTCCCGAGAGATTGTAGCAATAAATCTGACTTGAAAGCATACCAAAGTGAAGGTGTCTCTGTCCTGACCATCACAGAACATCTCTTGATCCATGGGCTGGCTACTGCTGTAGTAAACAGTATAGAAAACAGCTTGGGCTCCATTTCCTTCCAGTTCATTCTGTTCTCACAATGAAAACTCTTCATGTCTTCTGTTTAACTCCATTGTGTGCCTTGCCATTCATGGGCATGCAAAAAAACAAGTGATGTTATTGCACAAGACCATATCATATTCAGCTGTGGACACCGTTTTAGTTCATTTGGAAAAACATACACCACATCTGGCAAGACTGGTATTCCTTTGATTAAAAACAATGAGGTACATTTTGGTCTGACTCCTGTTTTGCTGAAGTTGTGCAGCTGTTCAATATAATGCATGTGAGTATTAAATTGTGTTTGCTCTGTGTTCATGTGAGCACATGCATGTGGGGAACTGGCAAGTCTTCCTGCCTTAAAAGACAAATGGAAAACATTTGAGCTTGGGACAACACAAGAAGAACTTGGACAACTGGATGACTTTGTGAGTGAGAGGGAAGTTTTCTCTGCTGTGCTGTGAAGTGTGGCCAGCCAGCTTTGGGGAGACTTGTCACACACACAGAGAGAGAAACAATCCATCACTCTTTGCCCAGCCATAATTTTAATCTGAAAAAATAACTTTCACCAATTAACTGCTGATGTTGTTCTCTGTAACCAAGCTGCAGAATTGTAGCCCTCAGAAGCCATGTCTGACACCAAGTGCTGCAGCAGATAAGCAGAATTCCCTACATTTTGGTGGAAGATGCCCTACATCTGTCTTAGGAACCTTACAGCCCACTGCAGCTCTTCCTGGCAGCAGTGAAGTCCAAAATAAACTATGCTGAACATGAGGAAAAATTCTCCAAGGTTGAGCAATACTCTGTGTCCATTGCAATCACATTCAACATCTGTCAGTGTCCTCAGCAGGCTACTGCAGTGCATCTTGCTGTAAGAGAAGCAGGGCCTGGGTTACCTCTGCCCCAGGGCTGCTTTGCTGGTCAGGTCTTCTTAGACTGACACCTCTATCAGCAAAGTGAAATTACATTGGGATAATAAAACACTTCCTGCTTTACTCTCAAAATATAGGATTTCTCCAGCAAGAGCATATATAACAGGGATCAGGAGAGCAGCATTGTTACAGCTAAACCTCTGCTCCCAGGCCCAGCATGACTGGGCAGCATTGTGGGTGTGCTTCAGCTGGGGTAAAGCCACAGAGAAAACATTAGGGCTATATCACATCACCCTCAGGCCAACACAGCTGAGGATAACCAGACCAGTGCTGGGCTTTCTGAAGTCCTACTGAAATACAAACAAGGGTCCCTATCCTCCCTGCAAGGAGAGGTCCAGGCTGCCTCTTCTGTAAAGTAATTTGCAAGCCACTACTAATTTTCTTTGCTTGAAATAAAATCCAGGACAATAAGGGGACAAAGTACTCTATAAAGATAGCCCTTGCTCTCTTCATTGCTCTGCACTTCCCAGGCCTGGGCCATCATCAGAAAATACCAAATTGTGGACCTGAACTTCAGTATCAAAGCATGACATTTTTAAAGTAATCAAATTCCTAAACCAAGCAGTTAAAAAAAATTGTGTTGCATATACGAATCTATTCCACTGGATTGTGTCCTGTATTCAGAAGGGATATTTTCCCCTCCTTTAATCTCACTGCAGTCAATCCTTAAATTACCTTGGACACCTTAATCACAACATCTAACATAAATATCAAATCTGTTAATTCTTTCTGCATGGTCCAACTTCACAGAAACCTCACAGCAGTTATTATTATCAAATTCCGCAGTATCCAATCACTTCTCATTGCATTCACACATCCAGAAACCTGCCTCCCCCAGATCTCTGCAATGTTGCCATGAGCCTGCAGTAAAAAAATACTGCACCCAAGAGAAGACAAAAGCAAAATATTTAGGTCAGCACAAAATAAATCAAATTGAAATAAGAATCTATTTGTCAGCCACATTAAAAAAATAATAATAATTCAGTGAGGGGAAAAAAGAAAAACTCTTACTGTGATGTGCTGTTTAGGTAAGTTGGTAATGCAGGTGTTTTGATGGAGAAACTAGGTCAAGTTTCTCTGAGACGTGGGCAGGGCCTCAGATGTTATTTAGCATTGTAGGAGTCTGTGGTACTTGCAGGCAGTCTGGTGAGGAGAGGACACTGAGGCAGAGCTGTTTTCATGTGGGTGTAATGGCAGACAGTGCTATTGGCTGGGGAAAAGGTCTACATACCTTTAATTTGCATCTCTCCCCTCCTTGTCCCTGGGAAATCAGCTGCTGAGAACTGAGGTGAGGTGCCCTCCCAAAAGAACTAATTTGCATCTAGCAAAGAGGACTAGAAATGAAAGAGACTTTCACTAATTCTTTGTTTGGGTTTCATGTTTCACGTTTCACCTGTTTAATCAGTAAAGTACACTCAGCATGTAAAGCACCACAGGGCCCACAGTGAGATGAAACACAACTTCTTCAGTGTGAACCCAGACATGTCACAGACCAGGCAGGGCTATTTCCCCTACCAAGGGCACCCGCCTGTCCCCTGATGGGAGACCACCATGAGACCATTTGAGAATTGGGCCCATTCTGCATGGACACAGGGCAGCACTGAGAATCCATTCCTGCCACCTTCAGCCCACCCAGGAACCACCCCTTGTCACCTTGAATGGGAAGCTGGGTCATGCTGAGAGCAGGAAAGGTGCCAGTGGTGTTTCCTTAAGGCTGCACACCATGGCATGGCCAGAAAGAAAACACACCGGTCTCACACAAACACCATTCCTGCTTTTCTCTGCTGTGACATCAAACTGCAGCATCCCAGCCATTGGAGCAGATCATGCAAGAGCAGCATGTCTCATCATGGCATGGGTGTTAAATGTGTCCACAACACCAGTTCTTGAGGGAATAGAGCTAGAGGGTCCCAACTGCTGCACTGTGACAATTTAAAAATGGAAAAGCAGACTGGCTGCCTGTCATGCTAAAGATGCCTCATATTTTGTCACTGCTACTACACAGGTGCTCTGCCTTTTCCAGAACATTTCAGGTGGCACTTGAAGGATCAGCTCTTGCTTCAGCAGCCTCTCCATTCACAACTCACTGACACAGTTCTGCCGGTGTTGAAACATTTCCAGACAAAAAGTCCTTCTTGACTCAACCCTCCTGACAGGAAAACAGAAGTAAGATCCTTCCCCATGTGTGTGACACATGACTCACCTTCTTCACAGATCTCTTTCCCAGAATAAGGAGAGGAAAAAAAAAGGAAGTACAGCCAGAGGAAAACAGCAGAAAGCCATCAGAAAAACAAGCAAGCACTGAATCATAAATAAAACCTGCTACAGACAGCTCTACAAATCTACAGTATCATCACATGAGGTTATCATGAAGAGGCCTTGGAAATACAGACAGCAGCATGATGTGGTGTGTGTTAGTGTTTGCAGGAGGACAGCAAATCCAGGACAGCATCCAGGAAACTGCTGTTAGTGTGATATTTGTCAGGCCACATTCACACTGCCAACATCTTAGTGACCTGCAAAAAGCATTTGAGAGAGAAGGTAAATGAATTTCCGAGCTTTGTGTCCCTGCCATTTATATCCTGCTAGTCACTAAGTTAAACTCAGCTGAACAGCTCTGCCAAGCCCCAGCTGCCCCCCTGCAGCCCTCGTGTGAGCAGCAGTCACAAGGAGCCACAGCTCCCCAGTACTACTGCCAGCAGCACATTAAAATTTTGCCCTAGGTTTAGCCAGGCATTTATCTGGAAAGGAAGGGTGGGATTAATCTGAACACATGAAGGTAAATAAAATACAGAGAAGTGCATGTCAGGCCATCACTGAGTCTCCTCTAGCAACAAAATGAGAGGAACCAGCACTTGGAGGCAATAATCTGCCCACCTGAAAGCAGGCAGCAGATCTAGGGGACTTTGGAGGGCTCATTTCTCCTGAGTGGCAATGCAGGGAGGTGACCTGACAAGCCCAGGTGCAGATGTCAAAAAGGAGGGGAGTATTTTCATTCCCACATGCTGGCATATGCTGCAATATAGCTAGTCCATGAGACCACTGACACCCACATCCAGGTTGGTGCTTCCCTGAATGAAGCCAACCACCAGATTTCCTCTTAAATCAAAGACACCAAAGAATTGAGGGAATTGTAACATGCTTCCCAGCTGGTCAGATCTGGTCTGTTTTCATAATTACCTAATTCTTCTGAATTAGCTTTTCCATTATTTAATTTCTTGAAGCAATGGGGTTTTGTCCCCTTTATGGAGGCTGGCATGGGTGGTCCACCTGTTCAAAATCTGACATGAAAACAACCTGGATGACAAAAAACAGCCATGGGAAAAAAAGAGTGCTCAGAAAAAACAGGAAAACAAAACTGCCAAGGCAGCCCCAAGCTTTTCACACTTGTATTTGCAAAGATCAATTCCCTGGTCAGTTCTGGAATACTCAATATCTGGAAAGAGTTCTTTTTATCCCATACCAGAATTAAGCCCGAGTAAATGCCAGCTTATATAATGTCCTCCCTCCTTACTCCCTCTCTGAGGAGCCCATACTGAGTGAACTTGCCCCACCTGCTCTCCCACTGTGATCCTTTGGGAACCCTAGCAAGAGGGAGAGAGAAGAGCTCTGGTAGATTTGCAAAGCAGAGCATGTTGCATTTATGTCCATGAGAAGAACTGCTCACTAGACACCAGTCCCACTTGCCGGAAGAGGCAACAGCTTTTCTTCTAATGCCACCCCCATGTGGTTTGCACTGAAATCCCAGAGCCTCCTCCTCTAGCAGCTGAGCAGACAAACCACAGCCTGGCCACTTTCTCTCTCTGTGTTTCAGTTTTCCTCCTAGCAGAAGGGATGATAAAATTACCCAGCACTCAGGAATGCTGTAGCTTTAATTCATTAATATCTATAAGTAGCTTAGAGCTCAGCCATAGACGGCTCTGAGAACGCCAGCGGAAATGCTTTGCATCTTGTTGCTGTACTTCAACTTTCCAAATTTCCCTATTGCATCCACCGATTCCAATAATTTGAGATTTGAATTTTCTGACTTGGCAAATTCGAATCAGCTTTTCTCAATGATTATGTCAGTAAAAATGTGCTCTTTGTCAGAGAGAGGAAACGAGGAGCAGCACTAGGCTATCTGTATGCTGCATGAGTCAGCCACAGTTTGTGCACCTGCTGTGACTTACAGTCTGAATGCATTGACTGCACTCTGAGATGCTGGTGTTGCAAACAGATGGATTTTGTAAATCCTGTTAATGTTTCTATCTGTAAGATCTTCCCAGCAGAAAAGGATCATGTCCACGTGAGTATCAGATCCACTTACCCTTATAGATTTTAGAATAGTAGATTCATTTTACTCAGGCTGGAGATATAAATAGATTTATCGTGGAGTGGGCACCTGGTTGTGTTTATGAGAATGGTGACTTTCAGAAAATTAAATTTTAAATTAGCTGCTCTAAGCTGTAAGAAGAGAAGAAATGTGTGTCTCTACACACACTGTCTCTGGAGAGCTCAGTTCCACCATACTACAGGAAAATACCCACCCTGGAGGTAACATTGGGGCTGCACAAGCAAATGGCTTGTTCTGCTCTCTCTCAATCACAGGGTTTTATTCCAAAAAATTTACTGGAATGTTTTGTTCTCATAAGGTTTAAGCAGCTTAGGCAGAGAAAATTGCATAACCTCTTTTCTGAGTTTCAGGCTTTGACATGTACTGAGCTCCTTTTGCTTCGTTCGTGTGCAGTCGCCTTTTGCACGGGATGGTACTAGAGAAGTAAACAAGGAAACTGGATTGGATAAGAAGGGGAAAAGGGTTCTGGGAGTTGCTGCTGTGAAGGCAGGAGAAAGGGAAGTGGGAGGTAGCAGAAGCATAGCCTGTGTACACACAAAATTGCCAAAATATTTCTATCCTCCTAGGCAAGGAGGCTGCAATGGGCAGGGCATACATATGCCACACACCTGCCTGTGCATGCCATCACCTTCTGAGGGCACTGGCTTGACCCAAATATAGCAAAACAAGGGAAAAAATAAAAAGTGGTGAAGTTTAGCATGCCCCAGCAATCACAGCAGGATGTTCTTTGTGACCCCTGGAAGCAGTCTCTTTTGGCTGCCTTAGTGGTGGGTTTGAGCATGGCTGTGGTTTGGGAGGAGGTGGGAACTGCTAAAAAAACTTGTCATTTTAGTATGTTTGTGAAGGGATTCTGACACCACGAGGGCCTGAGCTGAGGCAGAGATGTGGCAGTCCAGCCACAACCCCACTGCCTGAGCTCAGAGGCTGGCAGAAGGTGCACTTAGGAGCTGGTGTCCAAGAGGCTGAATCCAGCTCTCAAACCTGCCTGTGTGTAGAGGGACACCATGACACTGTACTTCCCTGCATTGCTGGCATCATCAGTAATGGAATTCTAAAAACCCACTGCAGACTGTAAAACCCTCGTTGATGTTACCAGAATTTATTATGTGGGCAATTAACATTGGCAATCCCATTACCACTGGTGGGATTTATCTGAGTAAATCTCATATGTGTTATTCTTCTACAAAAACAAGTGATCAACTTCTTGGCTTGGCCTAAGTTTCCAAAGATAAATGTCTCCCCTCATTCATTACTAACTACACAGCTTGTGGCCATGTGGCGTGAGTATAAACAAGTTGAACAAATGTCTAGTATGGGAAGGAATGAAATGTTAATGCAAAAAATTGATTCAGTGATCTCTTTGCAGGCAGAGAGATGGATATTTCATTGCCAGGTCTGACTACGTAATATAGTAACTGTGTGATTAGCACTTAATGACTGGACTCCATTTCTTTTCCTTCCCAATCATTAAAGCCATGTTGATTTGCTCAGAACATATTGATAATTTCTGAATATATAGGCAAGCAAATCAAAAACCACAACAACCTCATCAGGCTCTGTTTATTTCTCTGCACTGACATGCAGCAGACCTTAGCAGATAGAGAGGTCTTCACCAGGGCAGGGCAGAAGACAGGGAAAAAGGGGATGAGGCACTTCTTGAGCTCTCAATTCTCAGAAATACCAAGTCACAAGACCACAGCCATCCAGAGAAAGGTGACTGGGGCTCTGCTGCTGCTGACTGGGGGTCAGCATCCCACACAGCTGCTGAGCACACAGAACAGCCGCCCTTGCTGTGCACCACACACAGCTCACAGCCCTGAGCACAAACATTGACCTCATGAGCCTGTCACAGCAAATCCCCCCTCACAAGATCCAAAGCACTTCTTCCGTTCTTGGCCACAAAAATCTTGCTTTCCAAGGTGGTTTCCTGCTTTCATCCCCCCCATTCCCTTCTTCAGCATTTGAGAGATTCCAAGGCAAGGCTGCCCTTCGTGCAGAGCACCCAGTGTGTCTCTGCACCACATGTCCATATGCATTTTAGCACAGCTACTGGTATTATTTTTCTTTTGATGACATCTGTAGCATTTTCCAGTCCTGGGAGATCTGACCCTTCACCACCACTCAGGCTGCTACAAGTGGTGCTAAAAGTGGGTCTCTTGAGTACCACAGCTGTGATTTTCAAAGGTGTTTAAGAGGGGTAGGTGCCTACCTCCTGAAGTTTTACAGGGAGAAAGGCTGGCTAATTTCTTTAGTTGTGACTACTTGTAAGAAAAGAGGCTCTCTGCCCAGTGTGCAGCAAAGGTGCTCTCATGCATGCTGTGAGTTGACCTGTGTGAATACATTTATGTCCCTGCTCATCACTTGGCCCAGGGCAAGGTGTATGTAGGCTTTGTGCCAAAATCTCTGCAGAGATTCTTTTCATGTTCTGTGGGAGAGAAATTCCAAAACAGAACAAGCTACAGTTATGGATAAATATTCATCTGACATTCAAGAGAAATGGAAAGATGCATCTCGAGTTGGTTTCCATCTGCTAGCGATGATCCCAAGCTCCATTACTGGAAGCAAAACCCAACCAGCTACTTCATCCCTATTGCCTCCAATGCCAGAGCAGAAAGCGTGTTTCCTACCCAGGTCTGCGTTACCAGGCAAACTGTCTGCCTGAGTGATGGACTTTATTATGAGCAGGAGCTGTGCCAGGGCTTTGACTCTGCAGGCAGATGATGACCACAGCATGTGGGAGGGTGGCATGGTCAAAGGGATCAGACATCACTCCGGGTGTCTCCTTGCTCAGGGATGCTCCTGTTAATGTGCATGGATGAACAAGACAGACCCCACCATATCAGTTAGAAACAGTGCTGTTATGTAGCCTAGATGTAAAAAATTATGCTTGGGTAAAAGGAAAAACCTAAAGGAAAAACTTGTATTGGTAAGTAATACAAGCCAGGACCCTTCGCGTCTTCTTAAGGGCAAGTGAGGTGATACATCTCTCACCATTGAACTCTGCACCCTCAAAGCAGAACAGCTTCATATTCCCTACCTGCTATCCTCCTAGCTGTGCCACAGAATCCATGACAACAGTGGTTGGGATAGGTCAAAACCTCTGAGGCATTTATAATTATGGAGAGGGTCTCCAGCCAGTGCCCTGGCCATGTTTAGCTCACTACCCTATGTGTAGCCAAAGAGCCTGACTCGGGAAGGACTAGGAAGTCCAAAGCTGGCTTTTCTCAGTGCTGTGGGTTGTGCTGAGGCTGTGAGTCTAAACTGGGAATTCCCAAAGGAACTTGAATTCCCCTGTAATTAATAAGAGAGCCTGGAGACCATGTACTGTCCCACTTACAGCCCGCTTCCACTGGACAGGCATGGGCCCAAATGGCTGATTTTGATATAAAACATGTTTTCCCTATTTTTGTCACTCCCTCCCTGCTGCTCATGTGTTGGCTTCACCCGGTTGTGGCTCTCTCATTGCAGCCTGGCTGTGGCTGTGACTGCCGATGACTCACAGCAGAGCCGTAAATGCAGGGCTCAAAACCTGACTGTAAGCCAACACACCCCACAGAGCAGTACCAATCACTAACACAGAGCTGGGTACAAGGCAAAGGAAATGGATAGAAATCTCCCTAAATCCAACTTTAAAAAACTGGAAAATAATTCACTGAAATCACTTTATTTCTGGGTTTGTATTTCCGGTTGGTACTGCTGTAGGTGGACATGTAAAAAATTGTAGGTGTCCTGCTGAATTAAATTTGGAGGCTGCTGATGATGTCGTGTTACATTATAAATAGTATCTGCCTAAAGCAGTTGAATTCATTCTTATGATGCTTTTTTTTTCCCCTTAAAATCATGGTGCCAAGTCCAATAAATTGGTAGAAGAACTCCCACTCGCTTCAGTAAATTTTGGATTACATCGTGCTGGATTAGCCCACATGCGCTTTGCAGAGCAGGGACTTGCAGAAAGCAGTGACAGATTGATGAGACCCTTCCTGTGACCAAGTGTTTGACGACAGGGGTTAAGTTTACATGGCCAAGCACTATCAGACTTATGCCATCATTTTAATGGCCACTGCATCCATTACTTTGAAAGTGAAAGGAGCATATCTGGGTGCCTGGACATGAGAATTATTAATAAAGGGGGAAAGAAAGGCAGAATAGTGAGCAGATAAAGCGAAGAGTATGGGCCTGTTGTTTAAAGAGTTTTGAACAAACATGGGAGGCTTGTGGATCTGATAAGTTGCACGTGCTCTTGTACAAACATCCCACACTGACAAATGTGCCCAGGGCTTGATTCCCAACTGCGAGCTGCTGTCAAAGCTGTACAGAAATGCAGTCCTGCTCACTTTGGTAGGAGCTCCCTGTGCATGATGGAGAGCACAGTGGGAGCAGTAGGGCCCAGGTAGAAACTCCTAATGTGAGGAAATTGGGACTTAAGTCTAACAACTGGCTGCATGCACAGAGAGAGGGTTTAAATAAACATGGTCCAGCGAGGGGACTGGCAATATGTTTGGAAATCTAGACAGGCTCTTTCTGCCGTCTGTGTTTTGTTTCTGAATCCAATGCTATGATAACGAATAAGCTGTTTGCTCTTTCGACTGCGTACCGCATGACAGCCAGTTTCCATCCAAAAGCTTTGGCCTCTGCTTGTAAATTGATCCTGTAAAGTTAACTCCTTTGTTCAAGAGGTTAAGTATGTGATGTATCAATTGGACATTTTGTGGAAAAGCCACAGAGCAATACACTTACAGAGCCATATATGTATTGCAAAATAATTTGCAGTAAAGGTATGTGGAAAAGCAAAGATGGATCATACCAAAAAAAAAAAAAAAAAGTAACCTCCAGTTCAAGAAAGTATGAGTTCAGAACGGAAGAAAATTTCAGCATATGCCTAACTCCCATTGAAATATAGCTTCTAATCACATGTTTCAGGTCGATAGTGTGGTTAATGCTCACCCCAATTGGGAGGGATGTAGACATATACTTAAAACCTCTGAACTGGGGCAGGGGTGTCAAAAAGGCCTCTGGAGTCTGGACTGACCAGACCAGGAATCAAATTTGCACCCAGTCTCTACCAAATGTACCAGGGAGACCCACAAGGGAAAAAAAAAAAAGGGAAAGGAAACAGCTATATCATCTGGAGATACTTCAGAAGGCCAGAAATACAAGCTCAGTTTGATTCTAACCACAAAATATGGCAATGACATGTCCCTGAGATGCAGCAGCACAGCCAGGAAATGAAGACACATAAGGCTTCACCCCTCCTACATTGACACCTTGCTTACAGAAAAGTGGATGCTGAGGATACCAGCCCTAGGCTCACAAGATCTATTTGTTCTTTTGACTCATGCTGTGGGCAGGACCTTGGGCCACATCTCCCTCACAACACAGTGACTCTTGTATCTGTCCCAACCTCCTGTGTGACAGTAGAGAGCCAGGAAATGCTCTCAGCCATGGGGGCCACAGAAATCTCTTTTGTAGATGGAAAAGTACCTTTATCCTGGTTGCTGTAACCATAAGAATATTCCAGGGAGTAAAAAGGGCTTCTGTAAAAGGCGTTTTGCCACCATGGAGAATTCAGAGTGAACCCTGAGGGAAAAAGGAATCTCCCTCACAGGAAACAGGACTGTCTTTGCATTGTCTTCTTCAGTGAAATTAACATTGCCTAGATAGGATGATGTCTCCTCTAACATCTTAATCTCTGCCATTTACCCTGCTGGCACTGGGATCATATGCATCTTTGGCAACAGGCAATTGGCATTTTCAAAGCATGTTAAATTCTTCCCTTCTGCTGCAGTGCATCTGGACAGGGAATGTACTGGCAGCCTTGCTCAATGTTATCATTTTATTAGAAACTTTTGAAGGAGCATATTTGTCTTATCCCCCTTTTTTTTTGTTTTTGTTTTTGTTTTTGTTTTTGTTTTTTTGTTTTTTGTTTTTTTGTTTTGTTTTGTTTTGTTTTGTTTTGTTATTTCTTTCTGGTAGCAAGAACCAACAGCCAGTAAGGTACTTTCCAAAGAAAATAGTGGCACAGTCTCTGCCTTGCAGGGCCATCAATCCCTCTGCAGTTTTGTGAAATAAGAGAATCAGTAACCCAGTGCCAGTGTTGTGACAGTGTTAAGGTACTTTCAATATTTCTCTTTTCTCGGTGTCTGTGTGAGTGAGTGTGTTTAACCTTCATCTATTTAATAAGGAGGCTTATTTTTCCATTGTAAATGGGAAGATTGGGAAAAGAAGTGTTCTTGATTTCCTTGCCTTAATCCAGTTCCTGCTCCAAGGGGGAGCACCACATCAGCTGTGCTGTTAAACACCTAAAGTGTTTGGCTTTCCTCCTCAAGGACCCTGGAATAAGCAATTCTTATGGATGCCCCAGTAAAAACTGGAACAGCAGTGGCTCAAAGAGTTTGTAGGGATTTCATGAGTACAGTCAGCATCTCATCTAATCTAAACTGGTAGAACTCTGCTGTGCTCCTCAGAGCTCTGCCAACTCATACCAGGTGGGGATCTGGCCCTCAGCCCCTATTAATTGTCACATGCACTCAGAGATGAAAAATACATTTATCACAAAGCAGGGAGGAATCTGCACGAGCTGCCAAAAGGGAAGGTGTACACTCAGCTCAGCTCAGAGGGACATTGCCTCGGTGACACTGGGCACAGTTCTGCCAGGAGCACGGAGCCTCTCACTGATGTTAAGCAGCAGTGACAGAGAAAGACCAGACAGCGCTTTGGAGTTCCTCCCTGCCCTATTTTTCTGATGTCTGTTATTTAACAAGGAATCAAGTCTCCCCTGTTGGCACAAAATACAACAGCCAAGGCTGGGCAATGTCTTGCAGGAGCAGAGGGCTCAGAGGGTTGCGTGGCTCTGTTGACAGGATTTTGAGGACAAATTTGGGCTTCTGGGGATTGGAGATATGGAAGGGGTAACAGGGAGCTCCCAGTGGAGTAGGGCTATATGCAGTGATGGTGGTGGATGAATTCAGAGCAGCTGACTTTCTCTGGGCATTTCTCTGCCTAGTCTGGGAGGTTTCATGGGGATTAAGGAGGGATTTGTCAGGCTATGGTGCCAAACCAGTGTTTATCCACAGAAGCCTTTTGATTTTTTAATTGTGTCAGAGATCTCTAGCTGGCATCTCTCTCTCCAAACCTGGCCAGTCAGTGGAAATGGAAGATTTATATCCAGCCTTTGTTTTAGGGCTGGGGGTGGGCAAAGAGAGGGCTGAGGTTTCCTTTGTCTGACTTTAGAAAGACACCCCCTCCTCTTCATTTGCTACCAGCTCATCCTCCTGGCTGGGAGACATGGAAACACTCCTGCCAGAGCTATGAAGGGATGGGGGAGGCAACAATGGCCCCCTTAGTGTGAGAGCATCAATAATAACACAAGGCCCCTCAGATGCACACGAGCCTTTCTGTTGACTGCTGTGGGAGTTGCCTGCATATTTTAGGAGACAATTAGGCCGGTGCTGTGTATACTCTCTATTCACTCTTCATCTCCAACCCTGGGGAGCAGGAGGAATGATTTATTAGGGAGACAGACTTAATGTCTCCTGGCTTTGGTCAGCTGTGATGTGAAAATAGCCTCATTGAAGGCAATTAGTATCAAACCCTAATTAAAAACATAATCTTTCATTGGTTTGCTCACAGACAGCTACTGCACTGGAGCACAGTGTTGCAGGGGGAGGACAGGGAAGGTGTAAGAGGAAATAAGGAGTGGGGGGAAAAGGCAGGAGCTCCCACTCATGAGGAGGGCAAGTGTGGGCACCACTCAGGAGCACTCAGCCCCTCACGGAGGACTGCCCAGCAATGAGAAAGTCTCCATCCTGCTCTGCTGGGGCTGTGCAGTGACCTGAAAAGCTCAAGAGAGATGGTTTGTGTCAGCTGGTGCATATCCA
Source organism: Chaetops frenatus (assembly GCA_013400775.1). Classification (NCBI taxonomy): domain Eukaryota; kingdom Metazoa; phylum Chordata; class Aves; order Passeriformes; family Picathartidae; genus Chaetops; species Chaetops frenatus. The sequence continues at coordinate 190,588 of VZTR01003433.1, forward strand.
GACAGTTCAGGAGAGACTAGCACTGCTCTCCGTGACAAATCCTTAATAATCCTCCAAAAGCAGAAACATAAAACTAAACAAGTGATGCAGCCTGAGCTTACAAACAGACGTGGGTGGCATTGTTCGATCTTTGGTCCCTGCCCAAATGGGGCTGGCTAAACCCCAGCTAAACCCCAGGAGGTTTGTACCAGCAGAAAGCCCGTGTTTTCTGAGGTGCTGGGATGAGCTGCTCACCCCTTTGCTGTGGCTTTGCCTACCAAACCTTATGTCCTTGCTGCTGCCCTGAAGCACGGTGCGGAGCCCCACATTAGCTCTCTCACTGAAAATATGCTTGTTCTGCCCTTGTGCCTGGTCCTCTGTCAGGTTCATTTAGTGACACTGACTGAAACCATTGCAGAGAGGGTGTTTTGCGCCTTTATGCTGAAATGTGCCCTCTTTTGGGTGTCCCACTTCAAGCCAGAGGCTGCAGAATGGGAGATCGTGTGGGTGATGGGGAAACTCCTGTAAGGCTGGATTAAGTCTCCAGTCCCCATTAGCCCTGTGGTGAGAGTGCTCCCCATGCCCACCTGCAAGCAATTCCCTGCCAGGTCTCCTCACTACATGCAGTGCTCCAGGGGACACAGCAGCTGCACCTCTGATAACAAATTAAACATGCCCAGGCCTCTTCTCTGTCACTGAGGCCAACCAGCTTAGAATAGCCTGCAGCTGTACTTCTGTGCTTTTTTTGCTCTCCAGAACAGTGTAACCTCTTCCAAGTTGCCTGCTGGAAGAGGTGGCTGACCCATGCTGCTTCCTGAACTGCACTGGATAGGTTTCTAACAGTGCACACAAGTTCCAGTGCTTTTGAAATGGAAAATCTCCAAGCAGTATTCAATTTATCAGTCAAATTAGAGATTAGATGTCTTCAGTATCTTCAGGTTAATAGAGGACTTCTGTGATTCAAAGAGCTATTCCAAAATGCCAATGGTGTGGCAGAATTTTTTAGGGCTGCTGTTCTAGGAAAAGCAATCTCTGCTTGAGCTGAAGCCATTACAGATCTGAGCATGAGTCTATTCAGCAAGTTCTCATCCACCACATCTGCTGCAGCCAGTGGCTCTGGGGTTCTTGACGTCCCCATCTGCTGAGCACCTACCTGCATCCCACACCACTGCTGCACTCCCAGCTCCCTGCCCCAGCCCGGCTTCCTACCCACCAGGAAGGAGGCAGAGCCAGGCACTGCAGGTGTTTCCAGTGCAGCCCCGCTGGGATGCCGGAGCAGTGCCTGGGATCCTGGCAGCACCATCAGCAAGGGGATGTACTGATGGCCTTGCCGATGGCCGTGCCAATGGCCGTGCCGATGGCCGTGCCGATGGCCATGCCGATGGCCGTGCCGATGGCCGTGCCGATGGCCATGCCAATGGCCGTGCCGATGGCCTTGCCGTTGCCCGTGCCGATGGCCGTGCTGAGGGCCATGCGAATGGCCGTGCTGATGGCCGTGCTGATGGCCATGCCGATGGCCATGCCGATGGCCGTGCTGATGGCCGTGATGATGGCCATGCCGATGGCCATGCCGATGGCCGTGCTGATGGCCGTGCCAATGGCTGTGCCGATGGCCGTGCTGTCCCCTTCTACACTACCCACTTCACCAATGCCTTCAGGCTCGCCATACACGGGACATGTGAAAACAGCAAGTCAAAGCACAGCTGGCCCACACACAATACACATTGCTTCTTATACTAGAAGACTATTTTAAGTGTGGTAAATGTTAATTACTAATTGTTCGTTAACCAATGTTACCTAATTGTTGGACCTTGTTAATTGTTCTTACCCCTAGTTGCTCCTTCCCTACCCTGTATTTGTATCCCCTGTCGCGTCGGGTCACCTCCACCGCTTCCCAAGCTAGCAAGTGAGATTGTGCAACCATATGCAAAGGAGGTATGCAAATGAGGACTGGGTAAGGACCCTTGGGAAACAAAAACCCCTAAAAACAACGAGCCAACCTAAAAATTCAAGAATAAAACAACACATTCCAGTAGGGAAGAAGTTGGACTATCTTCCTGGTCCATGTTTACCACTCAAACTGTGTCGCCATAACCTAACAGAACTTGCTTACAATGGAACCCCCAGACATTTGAGCCAACTGGGGTCTTCCTGAGGACTCTCTGAGGACGGAAGCCCGAGTTCTGCCGCCTGCCAAAGCTGTTGTCCTCCTCCTACGCGTCGTTCCTGGGAGCAGTGGTGGTGTGCGTGACCCCTCAGGCCCCCTCCCCAAGCTGTTCCTCAATAAAAGCATTCAAAAGGAGTCCGTCTCCTTGCCCTATTTATAACACTAACCATGAAAATTTGTATCTGGAGTCTGCTTCTTGGGCTTATTTAGAGCTTTATTAAAGTTATATCTATCTCAATTGAGCATCCATATGCCTCATCACAGTTTAGTAAATCAGATGACACATAGCAGCCAAGTAAACCAATCATATTTCAGCACTGTACAGTGTGTGGCACTATATGCAGCAATGTATAGGGGGGTAAGAGAAACTTGCTGACTCCGTACTAAAGCATGTGATCCCACTTAGTTCTGGTAAGATTTCCATATAAAGAAGAGGTTTCCTGTCCTAGTTTCATCTGGGATAGAGTTCATTTTCTTCCTAGTAGCTGGTGCAGAGCTCTGTTTTGGATTCAGTTTGAGAATGTTGATAGCACACTGATGTTTTGGTTGGTGCTGAGCAGTGCTTTCCCTGGGTCAAGGACTTCTCAGTGTCCTGGGCTCTGCCAGTGAAGGAAGTGCACCAGAAGCCAAGAGGGAACATGGCCAGCAGAGGTGACCTGAACTGGCCAAAGGGATACTCCACACCCTACAATGTCATGCCCAGTGTATAAACTGGAGGGAGCTGGCTGGAAGGGGCTGATCACTGCTCAGGGATGGGATGAGCATTGGTCAGGGGGTGATCAGCAATTTTATGGTGCATCACTTGTCTTTCTTGGGTTTTATTTCTCTCTCTCCTTTTCTTATCCCTCTTCTCATTACTATTTTAATTATTTTACTTTACTTTGATTATTAAACTGTTCTTATCTCAATCCATGGGTTTTATCTTTTTCTGATTCTCCTCCCCATTCCACTAGGGGTTGGGGAAGTGAGTGAGCATCTTAGTTGCTGTCTAGGGTTAAACCATGATACTTACTTAACTGAGGTTTCAATAAAAATTGAGTTTCTGTTCCTAAGAGGAACTGGTGTATACCATCATCTCTACAATTTATTCTGAGGTGTCCTCAGGTTCCCCTGCATTGCTATGAATCACTTCCCCAGAATTATGTGCAGATATTTAAAACGTATGCCTGGAGTATTTAAAAAACATAGCTAATTGCCAGTTTTGGTCTCCTTTTGCACAGTCTGTCAAGAAGACAGACTTTATTATTATATTATTATATTATTATATTATTATATTATATATTGTTTTATTAGATAGCCAGGATTAAATCTTCAGCTGTGTAAACTAGGACAGTCTCACTACAAATTCCCATATATGATCTTTATCTTACTTGTGCATATGTCTTCAGCCTCAGGCTGCACTCACTTCTGCATCGTGTGAGAAACCCAATGGGTAGACTAACCTGTTATGTATCCCAGCGTGGGGGAGATACTGTTGTAGCACCCGCCGTAAAGGCCCCGGAAGGTAGCAAAAAGCTGCACTTAGATTTCAGGATCAGCCCTAAGCCTGGCGCAGCATAAACAAGTAATTCACTTCCACTATGTGCCTCATTTTCAGTGACTTCAATGAGACTCAGAACTGAGATCTTCCAGAGGCTGATTTGAGGCTATAGTGAACAGGTTGTTGAATCAGAGTCTGGCTTGTTTCATTTGCAGAAAATGGAACAGGGGTAGCACTGAGGGATGCTGCTGCGGACCTTCCAGGGGAGGTGCTCTCATTGCCACTCAGTCTATCACATGCCAGAGCCAAAGTTTTCAGATGCTGCAGTTAACCTGTCACATTCCCTATGGGAAAGTCCTTCACAACTTAATAGGAAATTTCAGCCCTGTTAATGCCTATTTTGGGCCTTTTTAATAATTTTAATTCTAACAGGAAATTGCATATAAAATGCTGTAGAATAGACAGGAAATCTGCTGAATTTCAGGGTGTAGTTCTGATTTTTTTCTACAGCTCCCTAGCCTTGAAGATCTTCATGATTTCACCAATGTTAAATTCTGCAGGACTTTTCCACAGAGGAAATTTGTCATTTATTTTCTTTAAAGTTTCGACTGAGCAAATACAGACAAAATAAAGTTTACTGTGGCACAAGGGAGTCTTGAATCTGAAGTCACATTTCAACAAATACCTGGAGCTGTGAGTGATACCTCATGCCCAACCTCTATGTATGCTGTTTGAAAAATCCTGTTACATGAGCAAATGAGAAGACGAATATATCTTGCTCAAAGCTTTTCACTTTTGCAAAGTTTCCCTTTTTTTTTTTTAATTTCTTCCTTTATCTGCCTTGATTTTAAGAGACTGATTCAAAAAAAAGTTTGCCTTTCCTAGTCAAGAGAGAGCTGTATCCTCAGAATTATCACATCTAGTCCAAACTGTATCTTGATCCATGTGTTTCCTCAAGCCCCAGACTGCTTGAGATTCAGGGCTGTGTTTCAGATGTGTCTTCCCAGTGAAGATTAATTACATGTGGATTTCCTTGAAGCTTCAGAGATCCAAAAGGCTGCAGAGAGACCAGTAGAAATTTGATTTTTAAATGAAGAAAGACCCATTGGTTCACATACATCTTTATATACCCAGTTTGTATATGCAAGAACAGGATGATTGAGTATTTGTATATGCCTTTGTCTAATTGGGAAACTAATTATCCAGGTACAGACTTATAAACAGAATGGAGAAAGAGGGTTGAAAAAAGGTAAAAGAGTAGATTATCAATTTCATCCTACTCTATTTATAGTCCTCCATCCCAAATACCTACAGAGTCTTTTTCCCTGTGTGGGGCTTCACCCACTCCTGCCATTTGGGCACATTTTCATGCACACACAGCTGTTGTTTTAGAATCATGAATCATTAAGTTTGGAAAAGACATCTAAGATCATCAGGTCCAACCACCAACCTAGAACCACTGCCATGTTCATCACTAAATCATGTCCTTCAGTGACATACTCACACTTCTTGAACACTTCCAGGGATGGTGACTTCACCACTTCCACCAGCAGTCTGTTCCAATGGTTTACAACCCTTTCTGTAATTTTTTTTTTTTACTAATATCTAATTAAATCTCTCCTGGTGTACGTGGAGGCCATTTACTCTCATCCTTACTGTCATGGGTTAAAAAGATATTTTTTTTTACCTGTAAGGAACTTGACTACTTCCTTCAGGCCTGAAAGAACCAATTAGCTGGCTGGTTCTAAGATGGACACTCTGTTTAGCCACTTAAGAAGCTGAGTACATCTCTGTGATTCACATTTAAGAAAGAAGAAGCCCGGGAATCTCTCTCTGGCTTCCGGCTTCTGAACAGGTAACAGGGGGCCCAGCAGGGCTGGCCAGGGCCAGGCCCAGGCCCAGGCCCAGGCCCACTCAGTCGGGCCCTGCCGGCTCCGCGAGGCCAGACCGGGCTGCGCCGCCTGGCTGGGCATGGCTGAGATCCTGCCCCAGCTGAATCCTGGCCTGGCTGCTGAGATCCTGCCCCAGCTGAATCCTGGCCTGGCTGCTGAGATCCTGCCGTTCCTGCCTCCCCTCTCCCCGGGAAAAGTCTGCAGCAGCTTCAGCCGCTGCCCAGCAGAGATCGTGTGACCAACAGCAGGGCCCGGGAGAGATGCTGACTCTCTCAGTACACAGATGAAACTTACAGACATCAACCCTCTCTTGAATAAGAGGAAGAGAAAGGGGGAGGACAGGTAAAGAAACCAACATGGAGACCCTGAAGTCAGTGAAGAAGGAGCCAAAAGCCCAGAAGGAGGAGAAAGAGGAGATGCTTTAATCTGAAATTCTTTTGCAAAGCCGTGGTGATGAATGATGATATATTAGACTATTCCTTGTAACTCATGAATGCAATTGGGGGAACACAGCATTCTAACTGCAGCCTGAGCAAAGGCACCCGTGCTGAAGCAAGCAGATGTTGAAGCAGCTGTGGTCTAATGAGAAACTTGAACAGAGAGAGATGGGTAGCCTTGCCACAGAGATGAGAGAGAAGAGAACCCTTGCCCCAGGGATGGAAAAGAGAATTTTTTGGTCCCAGAGATAGGGGAAGAGACCCCTATCTCTCCTTGCCCCAGGGAGAGAAAGGGAACCTTGCTTCTAGAGAGAGAGAAGAGAAGACCCTTTGCTTTTCTACCAGAACAGCTCATCCTTAAAATAGTACCCCAGTAGACAGAGATGAGCCCTTTAAAGCAGTTGTGGGAAGAACTGTACATCGAAGGAAGGGATTTTCACACTGTGAACAGATTTCCTTTCCAGGCAGTTGATTCACTGTGAAATTGGAGCCATGAGAGAACTGTGTTCTTGTGGAAAAATATCCATGACATGGCAGAAAAGACTCCTCTCCCTAACTGAACTGAAGAAAGACTACTTTAGAAGTGGTAAACTGACTGAAGGTCCCAGGTTTTGTCTCTGCATTGTTGGTGAGAAGGAGAAAATGAAGTGACGAGAGGAGAAGTGTCTGAAGGTTTATTCTCGTTCTTTTTATTTTCCATTTAGTTCTGTTGATAGAACTCTCTTTATACCTTTTAAGGTTTTGAGCCTGCTTTGCATTTCTCCTAATCCTTATCTCACAATAGAACATGAGTAAATAAATTTAGTGGGTGCACTGATGTTTTGGCCAGAGTGCTCAACCCACTACACTTACATTGCTGTGTTATACAAGGCCAAACACCTATGTACTCTCTGGATGCATCCAGCATTGAAATTTGAACCATAATGATAAATAAAATAAAAATCAAGAGGAGATTTTATGCTCTGAGTTATCACAGCAGCGCAGGGAACCCTCCACAATTTTGAAGTGGCTGCTGCAAAATGCATGTTTTGATTCCCTGGAAATTTCACATCTGCAGCTAATGTTTCTTTTCCCATTATTGCTGTGATTGGAAATAATATATTATAATATCTTTGTGTTAAGACTGCTATCCAGAGGGAGACAGAGAGAGGTATTTCCACTGCACTGCAAGACCATTACATTTATTTGTACAACTCACTTAACTCTGGTCCATGGTATCACCAGAAGCTCTCGATGGAATTATGGTTGCATAATTATAGCTTTATACATTACCATCCTTAATAGCCTTAGGGCTGGATTCTCACTTGCAATAAATCATCAGGGCTTCATTAATTTTATTGAAGTATATGGAGGAATGTCAACTTACACCAGCTGAAACCTGAAGTGAGATCTTCACCCTTTGAAGTCATCAGGAGTTCTGCCATCAGCTTAAAGGCAGCCAGAAATTAACCCTTGCTCCTCATTTTTCATAACCACTTTGTGACCATGAACTGCATCAAGACAATAAATTGTTGAGGCTAATGCTATCACAAACCAAGATGCTGCTGCTCATTAAAATCTATCATTATCACTCATACTCTAAAAGATTGGGCAATAAAAGGTTTGATTCCCTACCACTCTGCACCTTAGATTCCCTTTGTACAGACCAAATGCATCAACCCACCCTCAACTCCTGCAATACCCTAATACATTTCTATAGAGGTTCTTAAATATGCACACATAAATTTAGTTTCAGAGTATGTCACCGTGCACTCTCAGATAATTTATTGTTCATATGTGAGCCTCATTGAAAGGAACAGATAAATAACAAGAAGGCATCCAGCATTTCAGATAGTCAGCAAATGGATAGATGAGTTCACTCAGGCTCTTCTGGCAACCTCCACAGCCTTCTGCCAATAAGCCAGACAAGGAAGAGGAGGTTAAAATACTGAGTGTGGGGAAATGCATTGCACTGGGGGAAACAAATATATAATATTCATATGTAAGTAGTGAAAATCACTCACTGCCATAGGTCATATTTGACCTAGTATTGATCACTTGGGGTGGATGCAACTGTTAGTCACTTAAGAATAAGTACAATATGCTATCAAGTCTTTCCCATTAAGATAATATATATAGTATCACTGTATTGATAATATTTTTTTGGGCTTAAATTTGGCTATTTGCATCTTCAGTTATGGAAACAGAGCTACTGAAAGTTTCAGTCCAAAACAGCCATGGTTTGGTTGGCTTTTTTTTGGCAACTGAAATGTGGATGTCTGTGCCTTGCCCAAAGTCAGCTTTGGCAGGCACATTAGAGATCAGCAGTTCCTAAGTCTGCACAGTGAACTTTTGATTACAGCTTATTGCCCTCCAAATCTAATTCCTTTAAAAATCAAAACAGGTCCTCCAGAGGAGGATTATTAGGAGTCTGCTAGGGATAGAACAGCACAGGCCCAAATTTACCAACAGATGAGATGGCTGTGGCGTAGGCGAAAGAAGGCATAAAATGTTTATCCCTTTAAGCCACAGTGACTGATGAAAGGTAAGCTGGAGGGAACGCTCTCTGGAGACCTCTCCTGCACTGCACTGCTCCAGTTTTGCTTTACTCTTTGCTTATGGTTATAACTGTCTTATTTGTCCTTCCACTAAGATAAACATAACTTTCCCACATTTGAATCCATTATGACAAATGTATTGGGTTCACTCAGAAAAAGGCTGTCTGTTGCTTCTTGATAGCTCCACCACAGAAAGATAAGGGTGGGCTGGTGAAAACATTGAGCTTTTCATAACTAGAGAATCCATGGGCAAGGGACAGGCAGGTGATGAGGAAGCTCCTGCTCCAGTGTGGGCTGTGCTCTCCTCAGGAGCCTGTGGCACCCTTTCAGCTCTGATACATCAAAGATGGCATGACAAACAAAAAGCAAAGACAGAAAATCAGGAAAATGGAAGAAGGCTGCAGCCAAACCATTTGCACAGAGCAGATAACTGAGACGTTAAAACCACTTGGCCAGACACTTACAAGTGGACAATTTAGCTTAGAGGATAATGCATTGAGGCCACAAGCTGCCCTGAAAGGGTAGAGTGGCTTTATCACAATGGGCAGCTGGAGTCCTTTCAGGTCCACATCCACAGCACAAAATGTGATGCAGGGAGGAGCCCACTCCAGCATGCACTCCTGAACCCACATGCTTTCATGTTAACTAAGCCTTAAAAATAACATGCTGTATCAAATGCAAGTTGATAAAGTCAGTCCAGGGGGTTTTTCTCCTCTGCTGTCACTTGAAGAATGCTGTAAGCAGTTTCATCTCAGTCATTCGGTACTAACAGATGCTTCTGCTTCTTGCACTTGTGGAGAAAAGTGAAGTTTTCACATAGGGAACACAGTTACTCCAAACTACCTGCAAGGCAGTGATGAATACAGCCCCAGGGACCACATTTTTCTGGGTACAGCATATTAACAGAGCATTAACCAGGAGAACGTTAATTACACACTGTCACTGCTGCTCACCCTAAAGGAATTCAGACTGGCAAAACATGATCATAAAAAAGAAGGCATTTGGAGCAAATCAGTGTGTGTGTGACATAAAAATGCTGTTTGCATCCTGCCTAGGAAGGCTCTGCAAGCCTTGCATCTGCTTCTCAAGGTCTCCACAGCACCATCAAACACAACCTCAGATGATGGTCCAATGACTCTGTGCTGCACTTAATGAGCACTGACAGGGAGATTAGAACAAAACCCAAAATACCCTCTGGTAACGTTTCCAGATATAAAACCTCATTTTCTAGGGAGTTTTGAGCTCTTTCTTTTTTCTCTAAATAATTCTGTTTTAAGACAGACTTCAACATTCCAGTGACTGAGGGCCAAGACATCTGGGTCTCTGAGGTTAGAATGTGCTGTGAGGACACAACTTCCTGATTCTCTGCCCAGTTTCATCCCAGAGTCTCCCAGTCTGCTCAAATCTGCGCTGTCCCCAGGGCCCATGAACCAGATGGGGACAAACCAGCGCAGCACACCCGAAGCACTCAGCTTGCACCCATCAACCCCTTGGAGAGGGAGACCAGGAGATCTATTCTGCCTAGTCTATGACTGCTGGAGATGATACAGTGTAGAAAAGAAAGTCACAAAGTGTCAAATAAATTCCTCTGAGCCACAGACAATTCTGTTTCTACTCAGACCAGTTTAATGGAGTACTGATTGTCCATCCTCCAGGCATTCTGGATGAAAGCATACCTGTCACCATCATCACTACCAAATCACTGTTCAGAAGAGCAAAGTGACCTGTATTTTAAAAGCTATCAAGAGTTACATTCAACAGCTGGTTCTGTTAGTGAAACACTCTGCTGTTAATGTATGCACACACACGGGGCACAGCCTGGTGTGATCGTGTGACTCTGGGTTAAAGCCATCATTGCTTTATAAATTGTGCACAATCATCTGTAATCTTTGCAAAATACAAAATACAGTTTGCTCTCTGTTGCCTGTTCTACACAGCCCTTTCATTACAGAAACATCTGTTAGAAGTGCTTTAGCTGAGAGCTCGTCAGACTTTCCATTATAAACCCCCATATTCAAGGGGTTACTGCAACTGAGCCATAAAAAGTTGCTCCAGGCTCAAACTTGGCATAAAAGGTCTCCAGTGGGAGAATTATTTTTTTCTAAGCCCAAAATTTTAAAATGCATGCAGTTAAACAAAAGTAATGCACTTTCCCTTAGAGACTGCCTCTCCTGATTCTATGTGTTAGACTTACTTTTATGTACTAACATTGTGCATGAGCCTTTAAAAGCAAGCTATTGATTAATTAATTCATTAAGCTATTTGTTAAAATAAAGTCACTAACTTCACAACCTTACTGATTAATTTCAAATATAAGTGGCCAGATGATTTCAGGTAGAAAAGCAGCTACCACATAGAAAATATAAAAAAAAATCCATATAAAAGCAAGGTGACAGGGTGGGAAAGTACTTTTAGGTCATATTTTCATCCTGAGCTTTAACTCACTTTTTTCTTGCAGACAATGGATTTACCCCTGGGCTGACAGTAGGATACAGTGACCAAAATGACCTGAGGGCAAGTAGAGAAGCTATTTTTTTTCAGAGGGAGCCTGCTCTAGCAGGATGGTGGAGATTAGCAGAAAGATGCTAAGTAGGAGGAAATATGCTTGTTTAGAGAAGATAAGCAGGGATGGGTGGGTGTGTGCTTGTGTGTGTTTCACTGTACTGTACTGATCGGGGGAGTTAAGGTGATCCACTGATCCACAAGCAGTGGTAGAGACAAAAATCCTTCATGCAGCCTGGGGACAATGAAGAAGGGGCAGAAACCATAGGAGAGTTCAATTTAGGAAAGACTGGTTTGCAGGTAAAGGAAGATGAAGCAAAGCTAAAACCCAGGAGACCTCTGCATTGAGGAAGGGCTAATTTTTCAAGCTTGAGGCTATGAGCAGTGCTGATGTTCAGCAAGGCAGCCCTTGGGTATAGAATGAGCAAAACTCTTGTTACACCATTAATTGTACTGCACCCGGCAGCTGCAGCAACAGACCTCACTGCTGATCCTGCAGGAATTTAAGCCCTTGAGTAATCCCATTTAAATTAATGGGATTATTCCTCAGAAGTGTAGAGTTAAGCATATGTGTATTGGTTTGCTGGAGCAGGCCTGGGGTGACAAGCGGGCTCACAGAGTGGCCTGCCTGCAGTGTCGATGCTCTTTGTGCTGCCATCCCACAGCTCCTGCTCTTCCATCCATCCAGCCGTTGGGAAGGAAGGCTGCAGAATGAGCTCTAAGGTCTCTAAGGAAAACCCCCAAACTGGGGGAAGTCCCACAGTGATTCACCATTGAATGAGTGCCACCATTGAGTGGCACCATTTCCTCTGAGTCAGTCCTGAACAAAGATCCCAGCACAGTTCTAAGATGGGAAACCGTGCCTGGATATGCAGTCCCATGGAGGAGATGGAAAACAAACATCCTGCTCATGACCGCCACATAAGGTCTCAGTAGCTCATTTGGAGGGTTCGTTTTTTCACCCTGGTGTTTTTGGCCAAGATCCAAGTGCTGTAATTCCAGCTTTCTGGTTCACCCTCCCAGCATGGGCTCCTGCTGTCTTGTGGCCTTGGTTGCATTTCTGAACACCAACAAGCAGCTGCTGAAGTCCTGATGGGTGAGGGACAATGACCCTGTACACAAAACAGATGACCCAGACACCCCTAGAGAATGAGCATGACATGAAGAAACAACACTGCAACCTTCACTCATGCTGAGGAGAGCTTTGCTTTCTATTAAAATCAGACATTGCTCAGCATGCTTGACTACAGCAAAGTGGCTCCCCAGCCTTCACTGACATTGGAACGACTCAAGATTTCACTCCATGCAAATGTTCCCTTTAATCCACTCCAACGCTTCAGCTCTAGCAGTGAGCTCAGGGAAAAGCTGTGAACATGGTACAGTACCTTATGTGAGTAATGCACATATTACATCCTGCCTATGGACGTAAGAGGAATATTTCACCACTGCAATCTTGCTATCAGCATGGGGCATATTTGAGAGGCTCCTGATTCTTGGACGTTGGCCAATCTCCTCCTGAGCTCTGGAGTTAACACTACCATCATCTGATGCCTTGTGTCACACCCTCTCAAGCATCAGGAGCTCCTAGAAATAAAAAGCTTAGACAAGGAATCTATCACTTAAATCATAGGTTATCTGAAGTGAAGGCTACCCATGGCTTCCTTCCTTTTTCCTGTTTTCTGACACCCTCTTCTATGGCAGTTGTCACCATATTCCTTAGATCAAGAACACTCAGATGACCCCTCCTCATATTATTAATTATTATTATTATGAAAATATTAAAGTCCTCTAAATTAGAAATAGCGTGCCAAATGTCAGATAGTTTGACTGGCTTGCTCCTCAGCAGTTCAGTTTTCTGTTTTTGCTTTATGTGAACCATGTAAATACATGTTTCGACAGGTTCAAAAAAAAACCTCTTCTTGTAAATATAAACAAATATTAAAAATCTGACAACAAAAGCTGACATTAAGTAGCTGGAAATATGAGATAGGTATCAGCTAAAAGGAATTTCCTGCTGCTACTATGTGTATTTCTACCTTTAATCACTGTCATATTATTTTCTTATCCCTGCTTGTTCTCCATGGCATGATATGAGCAGATACCAGACAGGTCCTTTTAGAACAGACCAGTCTTTAAAGATTCAGCTTTGCTATAAGAAGGGAATAATGTTCACAAAAGTTATATACTATTCTGTGCAATGAAATACTTTTCCTGGGCAGTTACATGTAATGTCAACTCTACCTTTCTTTCCATTTTGAAATTTCGAATATGTTCATCTCTACAAGTCCAATTAAAAAAATCTTTTTCTTTGCACATTCTTTATGTGAAAGTGACGAAAATAATGTATTTAAAATGAATGGGAATTGATGTGAATCTGTTACTTTAACAAGAAACAATCTGGTATTTCCATAAGCAATTAGACTATGTTAATAGTCTATAATATATCATGCCAAGAAATGATAGAAGCAACTTCTCAACTATATAAAAGTGTCAGGGGTTTAGCTGATGTTTCTTCTTTACAGAAAAGATAACTCACATGTCCATCTGGATCTAATTCGGTTGTTGTGAAAGAGCAGCATCAGCATCCAGAACAGCAGAAACAGCAGAGAGTCAGAGTTCAGGTCCCAGTGCCATCCTGTTGTTTCTGCAAAAGCAAGGCAAATGACCTTGGAAAAATACAGCAGAATGCACCAGGGAGAGGTGTTATCCTTGGCTATAAAGCTCTCTCTAAAGTAATCATTGTGGGTGTTGATTTGCCTTTCTTTTATTTTGCTTTTAAACAAGATCTGTTATCCTGTTAGCATATTGCATGTCACACTGAAACTTCACCCTAGAAAAGGACTGGGATGGAGATTCCTCAGCTGTGGTCCATGGCATGATGGTGAGCTCAGTGTGCCTGCAGTATGCTGACTTTCATCCTGGACTTCATTTGAAAGGAAAAGAGCCAAGGGAAGGAGAAGAGATGAGATAAACAGCAAAAGCAGAAACCACGGTCAACTTTTACAGGAAGGTCAATACCCATATTCCTCTAAAGACGTCTTAAAAAGAGGCACAAATGCTTTTTCAGTATGGTTTTCCATGTAATGTAAATGCCACTGGGATGTTACATAATGACTTGGAGGGTAAGTGCCCATGAGGCAATTTTTTTATTGAGATGTGGAGCTCATCACAGAAAAGTTGGAAAACACCTGTAGGTGTGGGAATAAGTTTCTATTCTTACTGGAATAATATACTCTGGTCATTGTGCTGGCTTTTCAAGATCTCATAGCATACAACATCTATTTCTGTCTGTCCTCTGAAGGATCCCTTCCTTTTATTTTTCACAGATGAGATAATTTACCTGGCATTTAGCAGAAGTAAAATCATTAACCCCACATGTAAGATGGCCCATGATGATCAGAAGCCAAGAGACATTGGCAAAGGGAGGAAATGAATGTGTGAAATGTAAGTTTATGCCAATCTTGAGATGCAGTGGTAGAACTGGTTTTAGATGGACCAAGTATATTGTATTCCCTACTAATAGGTACAGCACTGAATGATTCAGAAGTCTTACCTGAAGACCAAAAAACTGAGGGAAAGTTACAAATTTACTTCAGGGCCTTTGGATTACAAGCTTTTGCAAGAAGCACCATTGATTACTGAAATAGCCTCAGCCATATGAAATCCCTGAGAAATTCAGTTCACTATGCTGTAGCTATTTCTGCCACTACTTCTACCTTAATTGTCTGTCTCAGGCTGATCTATTTTAAATAATTATTTCTTTCTGGAACTTTAAAGGCTTGAGTCATCCAAGATGATGAATTTGCAGGGAAAGCTCCTTTTCCACCTCCTCACCCCCATCCCCCACATTACAGCACTGTGGAGGCCTTGTACATGAAACTTCACTCCTCCATTAGAAGAACTTGAAATTTGACAGTGGCTTAAAATTCAACAGTTTGAAAATGGCTTTTCAAACAGACATATACTTTTGCATCTTTGAAAGCCATTATATACCACAGAATCACAGAATAAGCTGAGTTGGAGATCCACAAGCATCATGGAGTCCAACTCCTGGCCCTGCACAGCACCATCCCCAAAAGTCACACCATGTGCCCGAGAGCGTTGTCTGAACACTTCTTGAATTCTATTGGGCTTGAGGCTGTGACCACTTTTCTGGGGAGCTTGTTCCAGTGCCCAACTACCCTCTCCCTTTGGTTGAAGAAACTCTTTCTAATATCTAAACTAAACCTCCCCTAAGCCTGCTCTGACACAACTTCAGGCCCTGTCACTGGCCACCACAGAGAAGGGATCAGTGTCTGCCCCTCTGCTTCCCCTCACAAGGAATGAGGTCTCCCCTCAGTCTCCTCTTCTCCAGGCTGAACAGAACAAGTGACCTCAGCCATTCCTCATGCAGCTTCCCCTCAAGGCCCTTCACCATCTTTGTTGCCCTCCTTTGGACACTCTCTAACAGCTTAATGTCTTTCTTACATTGTGTCACCCCAAACTGCCCCCAGCACTCACGGTGAGGCTGCCCCAGCCCAGAGCAGAGCAGAACAATCCCCTCCCTTGCCTGGCTGGCAATGCTGTCCCTGATGTCCCCCAGGACAGGGCTGGCCCTCCTGGCTGCCAGGGCACTGCTGACTCGTGTTCAACTTTCCATCGACCAGGACCCCCAGGTTCCTTTCTACGATGCTGCTTCCCAGTTTCTCATTCCCCAGTCTATACCCACATTCAGGATTGCCCCATCCCAGCTGCAGAATCCAGCACCTGCCCTTGCTAAACTTCGTATGTCTGGTGACTGCCCAGTCCTCTGATTTGTTGAGGTCTCTCTGCAGGGCCTCCCTGCTCTTGAGGGAGTCAACAGCTCCTTCCAATTTTGTATCATCTGCAAACTTCCTTAGTATCCCTTCCAGTTCTGCATCCAAGTTGTTTATGATGATTTTGAAGAGCGCAGGGCCTAAGAAAGATCTAGGTTTCCATGACCAAAATTGCCTGAGACACCCTGGCTATGTAGGATATGCCAGCCCCGAGCTGACCAGGGCCAATTTAGACTGCAACTGGGTCAGTGCACAGACATCTGAGAACTGCAAAACTCACCCCAGCTGAGAAGAGAGGGAGGGTAAATCGGGGATGAATCAAGAAGTGAAAACTATATACTCACAGATCCAACAGGGATGAGAAAAAATTTAAGTGACAGAAGATGGGGAAGAGGCAGCTTTGCCACAGCTCTACCCACGCAGCTCTAAGTGACTGATCTACACTCTCTTACAGTATGGTTATGGTATATTTTACAGTATGCACTGAATTTTAAATTTTTTGTGCAGATTTCACAGCCTTCCTTCCTCCTGTGGCTTTTACTACCCAAGAAGGGAGAGAGGCAGAACAAAAAGCCGCAAACCAAAGGGAGTGTGGGTGTGAGGGGGTTTATGTGTACTTTGGGTTTGAAGCTTTGGCCTGAAAAGAGATATTTTTGTTAACAGACTACAAAAGATGGATGATTTGCTGTACTGAAAAAGTTAGAAACCCCTGCAACGTCAACACAGTTCATTGAAAGTTAAGAGGGGGCGTGTTATTTTTAGGTGCTAAGTAATTCACAACATTTTGTGTTTAAAATAAAATATTCATCTGTATCATTATGAGTCATCTTTGTTCAGATAGTTTACTAAAATATTCTCCTTATGTAATATTATCATCCAACATGCCTGAGATCTCTATTTTATTCTAAAGTTGGTACAACAGAAAGTCAACAGATTATTTGTGTTTTTAAGGTTAATGGTGAAACAATACCCCAGGTATAGTCACTATTAACAAGTTGTAAAATGTTGACTTCCCTTGTTATATTTTCAAATAGTCGGTGTCCTTTCTATTATTATTTTTCTTCTGCAGTTTATGTGCTGTACTCCTGCAGCCAGGAACATGTGTTTCCAATTACTTGAGCTTTCCATACCAGCTCTGCGTTCAATAGCAACATTTTTTTTAAGGTACAGCTCCTCCTCCCACAGAAGTTAATATTCCTCTCCTTTTTCATGCAGCTAACAGCAGTGGCTCTTGATTTCAGGCTTATTTTAGAAAGCATTTGATTTGGAGCTCCCTCAGACAAGAATATTACTTTCTTCTAAACTTCTTGTACATTTTAAGTGAGAAAACCAAGCTTTCATATTGAATGTATATGAAGTCTTGAAGGAAGAGAGGGAAAACTGATGTAATCCAGTCTGCCTTGCATGACATTTTCTCTAGTTTCTTATACAGCAAAGAATCCAATTTGACCACTAGAGCCATAATGGTAGAAGTATGAGACATCATCACATCCTCAAAGTTCATGCTTAGGCCTTACAAATCCCATTCCTGGAGTATCTGTGCAACCTGTGTCTGAGTAATGTGTTGTAAGGTCATACACTGTGATTTTGACCATTTGTACATGGAGAAATGAAGCAGATAGATGTTTTTGCCTCTGTGTTGGCTTAAGGCTCAAGCTTGTATTTGATTTCTCTGCACACTTCTGGGATGCACCATTGAAGAGGGATCTGAAGGTCCTTGAATGTTTCCTGAGCATGGCAACGAAGCCAGTGAGAGGGCTGGAAGTCATGTCCTGTGAGGAGCAGCTGTGGGCTTTGAGCTTGTCTGGTTTGTAGAAGAGGATGCTGAGGGGGGACCTTGTACTCTCTAACAGCTTCCTGAGGAGAATGGGGAGGTGCTGAGCTCTTCTACCTGAGCATCCATTGCTAGGACATGGGGATGGTTTAAATCTGTACCAGGGGAGGTTTAGACTTGATATTAGGAAGCATTTCATGGAATCACAGAGTCATTTTAGGTAGGGGGAAAAGACTTTTTAACATCTTCAAGGCCAACCATTAACCCAACACATCCAAGTTACCATTAAACTATGGTAAACTACTACTAACCCTAAGTGCTACATTTACATGTTTTTTAAATACCTCTAGGGATGGTGACTCAACGACTTCCCTGGGACACCTGTTACAATGCTTAACCACCTTTTCTGTGGGTATCTTTTCCAGTGTCCAATCTAAACCTCAGCCTCTGCAACTTGATGCCATTTCCTCAGGTCCTGTCACTGGCTACCTGGGAGGAGGGACTGATTCCCACCTCTCTACAACCTTCTTTCAGTTGTGGAGAGCAATAGAGTCTCTCCTGAGCCTTTTTTCTTCAGGCTAAACACCCCCAGCTCCCTCAACTGCTCTTCATGGGACTTGTGCTCTAGACCGTTCCCCAGCTGCTTTGCCCTTCTTTCATCATGCTTCAAAGGGCGTCAAAATAGTGGAACAATCTTCCAAGAGGGGTTGTCAACACTTCAAGCCTGGCAGTGTTTAAGAGGTATAAGGGGCATGCCCTTAACAACATGCTTTAACTCTCGGTTAGCCCTGAAATGGTCAGGCAGTTGGAATAGATGAACATTTTAGGTCCCTTCCAACTGAAATATCCCATTCTATTGATCATCTGCATCAATTAGACATCGGCTTTCACTCAGACTTCAGCCTGAGAAAGGCTGTGGTCTTACCATACAGAGAAAATTCAGGCACAGAGCTGCAAATTGAGATGCAGACCTTACAGACAATGCAAACATAACCAACAGAAAACACCTAACAAGAAAATGGACCCCAACCTGAGGCACAGTTCAGCAAGGTAAGATGTGTAGCCAGAGAGACCCAGGTTGTGTCTAGTCTAAGCACAGGGTAATGGGCAATGTTTGAGTGGAGTGGATTAGAGTTACTGCACATTCTTTCGTCCAGCTTCAGATTGGGATTAAGACAAAACACAATTTGACAGCTGTTTGGAAGTGCCCTAGGATTTGTCACTTCAGGTGAAGTTCGGTTGATTTGACCAAGGCCAGCATAAGAGCTTAAACTTGGCATTATCCATGAACCTGCTTAATGAAACTTCATTAACAATTTAATCTGCCTCCTAGGACTGGATAGGGATCAAAAGGGGCAAGCCACTGGAGCAGAGTGTGGTCTGGGCCCCAGGCAGCAGAAAGGCTGGTCAGAAGGTGTTAAGGTGTTTGGAATAGGTTATAAACCTCTGGCCTTTAGTCACTGAGTAACCAAAGATTGACTAGCAGATCTCTCATCTGACCTCCATGAGAGGAAAAGTCAAGATCCCTCATTTGCATGAAAAGAACCACGTGAGCACTACTTTGAACACCTGGGAATATGGGTACCTCCTTCTGAAGTACAAAGCTGGTGAGGCAGTGTGTGCTGAAATTACAAGGTAGGAATGCAAGATATTTAGTCCAAGAAGAGTCATTCAGAAAGGGGATTAATTAATGTTTGGTATTGTATGATCTTCCTCCATGGATGTGCTTTGTAGACCTCAAATAGATGCTGTGTTTGAAACCTCCCATGATAACATGGCAGAGAATAAATGAGAGATCCTGGCTGAGCCAGGATGAGTGTTTCAACTGGTGAACACTTGCAGAGGGATTCACAGCAAGTGAGAGTGGGATGAAGGCAGCCACCACCTCCCACAAGAGATGAAAGCACTTTTCCCAAAGAGAAGCCTATAACCAGAGTGTAAGCCAGAACAGTGATGCGATGAGGAGAAACATGGAAATGAGACATCTGCAGAACCCATTCCTCCTTTGGGGAAGTGCTGCAGTCTCTGTGACAATAGTGAGTCTCTTCTCTAGTCACTATTTCTCCCTACAAACCTCTCTGGTGCTGGTCCCAGGTGCATTGGTAGCAGAGGACAGGCACTGCAGCCCTTCTGAGCATGGGATCCAGGACTTTCTGACTCACTGGGTCTAACAGAGGCCACCCCTCCTTCCCCACACTGTCCTGGTTTTCTCCCTGCAAAAGTCACATTTTTCTGCAGCAGTCCCAACCTTCTGCTGTGCCATCTCCTTCTCATCTACATACTTCAGGTCTATAGCAGAGCAGACTTCAATTTTGCCCTTTGGCTTTGTTTCTTAGTCCTGCTTCCTCATCAGCATTCTAGGATTTGGATTTTGATGACACACACACATATGCATATGCATAAGCATAAAAATCTAAATTCCTAATCAATGACATTCACGGAAACAAAATGTATTTATCTTCCTCTTTGTAGGTATGTTTCCATGATGGCCATCATCTATTTCCAAAAGTTGTGAACTAAATTAGAAATAACATTCTTTACCCATTGGCCTTTAATTTTCTGAACCACTCTAAAGCTCTCCAGGCTAACAACTCATGCTCACAGCCTATGTTGCATAGAAATACACAGTGCTTAGAACATGTGATGCTTGCAGCATTTATAACAGTGTTGACTCTCACATGTCTATGACAAGTCTCATGGCACCTATCCATACTTTCAAATGCTCAGCTCCTTGTGATAAGGGATTGACAAGAAATATAGCACTAATTTTTATGTATACATTTAGTCTTCATTTGTAAAAATAGCTTAAAATAATTGCTTGTATGACTTCCAAATACCCAGATCATGAGAAGCTTACATCTCTTTTTTAAAAAAATCCCCTAATTGCTAAACAAATCTGGTGATCAAATGGGGTTTGTCATACTGTTTGTTGATGTCTGGAATTCTTGACTTCTGTTTGTCATTTAACTTTTCTGTAACAAAACAGTGACAACACATTTAGGAGGCGTCTTTTTCAACCATTTTTAGAAAGGAAACCAAGAAAAACTTTAGTAACAATTAGAGAATAAGCCTGGTGTGATGCTCACATGTCCAAGGTGTCCTTCTAACACAGCCCTTTCAGCACAACTGACATCCTGGAAACCTATAGAGAAAAATGTAGAGAGTCAGATTTCTCCCCACCACATTTTTATTGCAATTTGGGTCCATGGTACATAATTCCATGTGTTGTCTCTCAACATTATCTGGACTGTCCACATATCTTTGGGAAAAGATGAAGCCAGCAGCTACTCTGACACCATGGGGAACTCTCTAGGTGACATTTGGTTTCTTTAGTACCCTTTACTGTACATTTCTATACAGCATAGTTTGAGCAGAGCCAGTAAAAAAAAAAATTGCTTGTACATGTCTTTGGTTTCCTCCTTTCACAGGCCACATCGGAAAGAAAATAGGGGGGTGTGGTGGGAAGAAGATTATGAAAATACTCCCCATTTTTGCCATTGTAGCAAGGAACAGTGAAGGAGAGGCAAAAAAGGAAATGCTTCAGGGTTTGGGGTTCTTTCTTATTTAAGAAAGAAAACTCTAAAACCAGTTGAAAATGAAACAGGCACAGCCTCCTGTGCATTAGTGCAGCCTGTAGGTCCCACCAAGGGTCAAGTGCTTCTTGTCAAGGCAATTTCTAATGTCTGGACCTTTTCATTACATCAAGAGGTGCTATTTGCTTAATAAATGTACAAACATGTCGTTAAACCTGTTAGAACACAGCTTCTGCTGTATTTCTCTGAATGAACAGTGGGGAAAGCGGCAACGTTTCTTGTGTAATGCAAGAGCACATGGTTTGCTGCTGGATGGAGGGGGCTTGGTGCTTTTCTTAGTGCAACATTGCCAGCAGGGATGCTGATCTCAAAAGCAAACCTCCTTGACTGCTCATTTAGGAAGGAGCAGGACTAGTAATAAAAGTGGCAGGGATCTCCAAGGAAATGTTAAAATTGAAAGCCAGTGCACAAAGAGATCTGTTTTGCGCAGCAAGAAGTCTCTAAACAAGTTAATTACTGAAGTTTTCAAGAAAAAATAGTGTTTATAGCTTATGGTAAGTTGTGTCAGTGTTTATGATATCCTTTTGGATAGCGTTTTCTGCTCATTTTCTCAAATGTTTTCAAAGTTTTAGTAAATGCTGTAGTAAATCCAAATAGAGCCACAGTGTGATTGGGGAACTTGGTTTAGTGTGTCACAGTATTTCTCTGGCCTCCAGCTTCTGGCAGCTAGAGAGAGAGGGGTCTGGGATGTCTGAGCCACAGGGCTGGCCATGCTCTAAAGGGAAAGAGCATTATTTCCATGTGAATATATGTTGTGGTTTAAAGGACAACAACTTTTTTTTTTTTTTCTCCTTCCTGGGGGGGGTTTTTTGTTTTGCTCCTTCCCCGGGGGCATCGTTTCCAGCAGAGGGGAG
>VZTR01003433.1:217278-288007 GCA_013400775.1 Chaetops frenatus
CCCCCTTTTTTTTTTTTTTAAACTTTGCTCACATGGTAGGTTTTCCTTCCTGCTCTCTTTCCAGTTGTAGTGCCTGTGTCTCCTCAGCGGCCAGGACATTTATGGATGCTGATCAACACTCTTAGACTCCAGAACTCTGAGGATTGCTGTATATTGGATTTCCTTATTATTATTATTATTTTATTTCACTTTATACATTTTTGGCAAGAAAACCTGAAGAAACATGCTCTTTTTCAGCTGCCCATGGGAGAATATCTTTTAGTCTGAGATGGAATAATGGCCTTAGGCTTGAGGACCAAATCTGGAATGGGAATTCAGACTGCACAAGTCCTGGTGAGTTACAGCGCGTCGGGGCTGAGCGTGGCTGGTAACGAGCAGCTCAGAGAGAGGGACAAAGGCTGAGCCCGTCCATTCAATGTGGCTGCGGAGCAAACTGCGAAAAGCAGATGGGTGAAGCTGAAGTCAGAACTTTTTCCAAAAAAAACCAACTGAAGTCCATTTTCTGTTCCTGAAAATACACTGCTCCACAGCCCAGATAATGTCTAGGTAAACTTCGTAGCAAAATGTGTAAGGCTGGATTCTGTGAGTCCTTTCTCATGTAAGTAACTTTTACTCACATAATCAACCTCAGTGACTTTTAAAAGAGCTCATGTAAGAAAGGACTTGCACAATGGGGCCCACATTGTAAATTGCAATGTCTCGCTTTCAGCAAAAATTAATTTTAAAAGAAAAATGAGCTTTATCTGATTGTCTTTGCATGTTTCCTTGGCCTTTTACGTTTTATTGTGGATCTAGATTTAAGTTTTAAGAAGAATCTGTGTGCCAACTATTTGCCCTATTGTCTCTTAAATAAGTTTGCAGTAGGAGTGACAGTGTATTCCATCCAGCAGTTCCAGGAGGCCAGAAAGGGGCTTTCTGTTGTTGGAGGGAAAATGCTGAGTGCTGTGCTGCTCTGAATGAACTGGAAAGCTGCATTTAGACATGGGGCTTTGCTAAGGTTTTAGCTTCATTTGTCGATGGGAGAGTTCATGATGACACCATCAGCCTTAGATGGTTTTAATTAAAACACAGTCACAAATGCAATGAGTTGACCAGTCTCAAAATCAGTGACTCAGAATTTGAAAAGAAAAAATATTCTTTTCAGGCCTCTTTGAAGCAGATTTCATTATTGGCATCCATGGAAGTGTTGCTGGAGTAAGTTGTGGAAGATAAAGCATCATCACACTTGCAAACTTTTGTTCTGTTCCATGGCTGGAGGCTGTGGTTGTGCTGAACATTCCTAAGCTGCTCATTGGAGCCAGTCCAGGGATTTGATTCTAATTGTAGGGGGAAAATTTGATTCAGGAGTTGCTTAGATGGAGGGAAACCTCTGTAGGAAAACCAGCTTTTTATACTGATTTTACTTTTTTATAGTAATTTTACTCTTTTTCTTAGACTATTGAACAAGCCCTGAATTCTAGTGCAGCACAGTATGTCAAACAAGAGACTTCGATATTGAAATTTTGGGGGGGTTAGTAGGACAGAATATTTTCCTTCTTATACCAATAAAGGGAAAGGGCCATTTTCCAAGTTCTTTGCAAAGCTTTCAGATTTGAGGTTTTAAACTAACTGCCTGGTGTGCCAGCTATCTGTACAACCCTTTGAATGTGATCCTGTTGCTCATCTTCAAGGCTTTTGTTGTTAAAAGCGGAAGGTTTCCTAGAGGAGCCAGACCAAACTGATGCCTTGTCTGCCTGGGAACCCCCAGGAATTCAGTTTTAATTACTGACATGGGGCAACACTGAAACTGGTGGCATTTTATGCATTGAAAGGTCAGTTCTTGCTGTGCATGTAGGATGTACTCTCATTGTAGTTGGTTGACTGTTAAAAAATGAAAGGAGGGCCAGGGAACCCTCACCTGAGTTAGACTGGACTGTGGTGGCCTGCCTTGCAGTTACTGTGCAATTGGATGGTCTCTGGTCATGGATGTGATCCCTTTGGGTGTAGCAGAAATTTGCTCCTCTCAAAGCTGGCAGAAGAGTCAAATGTCACCAATGATCCACGAACTCCTGAAAATACAGATGAGAAATCAGGGGGAATATAAAGACTCATCTAGGTCTACCTGAATCTTCTAGCTTTGGAAATTTTGTTGGCCTTTCTATGAGCAAGATCCTTGAGACTGAGTCAGTTGTGGGGTTTTGCCCCCTTTTTGTAGGGCTGTCAGAATTTTTCTGGTTTCAGCCAGGTTGGGAATGCTGTGGGAATAGTTTTTCTGGTGGTATTTTGGTATTTCCTCTTCTGCTTACACCCAGAGCAGGAAGTGCAGAAGCACAACCTTCAGCTCATTGTGTAAGGGTTTCTTTTTATAAACCTGAATTCTCTGCCCGCCCCCCTCTCTTTTTTGTTTTTTTTCCTAATAGCCCTCGCATAGGATTATGGTTCTGTTGGATTCAGACTGAGATTTTTTTATATATTTCCATATAACAGTACTAAGCACTCAGTAGTTCCTTAATAATTCCTTAATAAGTGATTATCACATTAATTTTCAATTGCCTAAGTGCAATATTCCCAATTCCATGGTCGATAATGTCAATGTGCCAATGTCCCACAGTAGCTGCTTCTGCTGGCATTTACTCCTGAACCTTCAGCAGCATGAGGACTAACTGGTCACCAGAAGCTACCTACTCAGTAGCCCATGAAGAAATTCTGCAAATTCTTTTTCTGTAACGAACCACACCATTAAACTAAGATTAGACACTTCATGCTTTAATGTTCTTTCCCTCACTCATTTTCTTTTTCTGCATCAGTGAGGAGGTTCGACTCATGCACCCTCACTGCATGTGTCCAACTCACTCACCATCATGACTGCCAGTCCTCCTGCCTTTCTTGCTGATGTTGGCAAGTATGGATAAACAATTGTGACAGGTACAGAGTCCTGCAGAGCTAACTTCATAAGCAGTGATGTTTCACTGCTCAGATGATAAATGGACCAGAGGAACTAAACTACTTTCACCAAAAAGGTCCTCCACATCCAAAAATTTTTAACCCTTCCTCTTCATGCAGTTTTCCTCAAAAAGCAAAGAATTCAGTTTTGTTTCACACTTGAGAAAGCAGATCACGTTTGGATTGCATCTTCCTGCTCAAGACTAGCCTGTCCATGCTGTGAGCCTTTAACCTGCCATTTTAGAAATTAAAATAAAGTTAAGATGGATCTTAAAGTTGGTCCATGGCAAAATAATTGTCTCTATCTCCACTTGGGTCCACCCTCAGGAATGCTACATGAACACCTCTACCACTCATGACTGGAAACTGTCCCCATGAATTTGTAAGACAATTTGCTCCTCAACAGTTTCAGTCTTCAAAAATACAAGGAAACACAAGCAAAGGGAAGTTAATTTACTTCACTAAAATCCTCTGTAACTTAAGAAGATTTAAGCAGATGCAATGGAATTACTAAGGAGATTTGCATTCTGTGTTTGTTTTGGGGTGTTTATTTTTCTATTGCTGTTGGCTCCAATTTTCTTTCTTGGGCTTTGGGGAGTTGCAGAGCTCCAGAGAGGGCACAAGGAGGGGGATGGAATGACTGCCTGGATCATTATTTCAGACACTGATTAGCAGCAGTTCTCAGCCTAGACCACACATCACTCCTCCCATGTGGCACCCAGGAGCCAAGCTCCATCCATGCTGAACAGGGCAAGATGTGAAGCTCCTTGCTCAGTCCCCCCTGAACCCCAAAGCTGGGTTCAGCCCCGACAAGTGATGCTTTTAGTGCATCTTCCTCTATCTCAACTGGAGTTAACAAAATCCATCTGTCTCTGTGAGTCAGCAGAAAAGTATTCAGCTTTTATAAGAGTTAAGGGACATGAGATAGGGCAACGTCAAAGTGCAGAAGTCTTCTCCCAGCTTGGAGAATCACGCAGGGAGAGGGTGTTGCATTTTCAGTTCCTATTCACCAGAGGAGCTGATTTACACCAGTGGAGGATGTGGCCCGTGTGTGCATGGCCACCGCTGCTGAACAAGGCTCCTTTCATCAGCAAACAAACGTGCAAACGGCATCAGCCAGCACACACTGTGACACGGCGGCTGCTGCCACTTTAGGAAAGTCAAAAGATAACTCTGTTTTCTTCTCATCAAAAGCAAAGTGAGGAAGTGTCCCCTCTCCTCTTCTGCCCCCACTGCTACCACTCTGGCTTGAGCAAGTTGATCCTTAGGTATTTGTGTGGGGGTTTGTTCTCAGTGGTTAACCACATAACAATTTGAAGCATGTGGCTAACTCAAAAGAAACTGCCTTTGAACATTTGCAGACTGTAATTGTGTTCGAGAGAGCAAAGTCCCGGCTGGGGGCTGCTGGCCACGCTGGGGGCTGCAGCAGGAAGCCCTGAACATCCCGCAGCAAGGTCCCATGAAAAGGGGGGAAAAAGATGATTTTATATCTAGGAACTTCTCAACAATGCTCTACGGCCAGGGTCAGATGTTCCCACCTTATGTATTATGTCTTTACTTGGTGTGTCAGAGCAAAACACCCAATGGGAAACAAAACAGAGAGAAAAGGGGTGGCAATGAGGGGGGCGGTGTTTTGGCACACCACTTTCATAAATAAAGACAGAGAAAAAATAACAAAGAAATTAGAGAAGCTTTGCTGTGAAGCTGAGAGTGCCTGAGACTGCTGCATGATCCTGGGGGGAAGGGGTGAGAGGCAAGTAGTGTGGGACTAGAGAGCCAGGCTCTGCAGGGCATGGCAAGGAACAATCCTGTTGGGGTGGTAAAATGCCTCATTAAAACTCTTCCATCCCTTAAACCTGAATTTGTTGGACAGAGAGGAAAGATTGGAGAGAGGAGGTGTGCGAACAAGATGAGCAGTTGTGCTTGCAGGGGTAACGACCCCAATGCCTGCATAGTGCCTCAGTGGTTGTTATCCCAGAGCTGTGGGGCTATCCTAACATCCAGTTTTCTGGGGCTTAAAGAAGCCAACAAAACTGAAGATTGCAACATTTGCCCATGGGAGAAGATGTCTGTGAGACATTCTGCAAGTAGTTTGTGACTCCCTGGGCTTTTAATTGCCATCTAATCTGGTACATCCTCAGTCCATCGTTAGGAGAGCCTCTCTTAGCTACAAATATATATATGCTACTAAGTGTTCATTGTCAAAAATAACAAGCACAACTAATCTTCACCCAACTACAAGCCACCACACCGACTTCACTTGTAATGCAGCAGGTAAAAATACAAGTATCTGTACAATTGCCAGAATGGCCCCTGACCTTGGAAAGCAAATGGCTTTTTGAGTGTGGCCTTAGGGTTGAAAAGTTAAACTGATTCGGAGAAAGGGTAAATAAGGCCTTGCCAAGTTATCTCTCATGGCTACAGTGACAGAAGCTGTAGCCTGGTGGCACAGGGATGGAACTGAATTCTAATTAGAAATTGAGCTGTGTCTCCAGGTCCTGGGAGGAGCTGCAGACCCACACATTCCTCCATATCTGTTCTTCTGTCTGGGGAGAAAATAAATCAGCTCTTAGTGGCTGAACAACACCCCTGGGACTGCCACCTTCTGGCTCTGAATTACGATGTGACTGTGGGCAAGTCACTGCATGGCACTACCCAGACCAGCAGCAGGAGCAGCATGGCTGGCTCCCACTTTCCTTTTGTTCATCTCTGCAGCAGCCAGAAGGGAGCGTGCCCATAGGAAATGCAGAGCACACAGTTGATGTGCTCCTCAGAACTATTGGGGCAAGGAGAGGGAGATGTTTCCTGCCAAGCCTGGCACAGCTTCATGTCCCTTTTTATAGCAGCTGGCCAAGTGCATAGAGAGCAATTTTTTCCTGGTCAGAACTGCCAGCCAGAAAGGCAGCAAGAGATTTTAGGCACTAGGACAAGCCTTACAGTATCTGGATTCAGCCTAACACCAAGCCCTTAGCACAGTGCTGTGATCCTACACAGGAACATAAAACCATCTGAGCCAACACTTCAGGATCTTGTCTCCAGCCGTGGCTAACACACGAAAGGTGCAGGAGTTGAACAGGGGGGACATGTAGCGATATTTCCACAGATTATGGCTCCAGAGTTCCAAGATCTCATCTAGAGGATTTTCTGAGCTTTCAGAGCTCATGCTTAGGATGAGTACTTGTCCTGAAGATATTTGCAACATGCTTGGTAGGCTTTTTCCTACTTAAACTAATATGCATTTTAGGTATCCATTTAAAGAAGGCTCTTATAGGTACAAGAGATTGTTAGACAAAAATGGGTAGGCAAAGTGATGGAAGGAATTTTGTCCTGAATTTACACTTATCAAGTCATTACTAGCAGCGAGGGTATAATCCTAGTTTCCAACCTGATTTACATTAGTGCTACAAACTGAATTTTGTGGAAATATTCCAGATTAATTTGTGAGTAAATAAGATCTATGCCAGCACCATGCAACTCTAGTGCTTTATTTATCTCATTTAGCATGGAACGATATTGCTACTTTCCTTCTGCATTAAAATCCAAGCAGTTCAGTATTCACACAAATTAGTATGCCTACTGATGTAATTATTTACATAATAGCATATTTGTCATAAAATGTGTAAGACTGCATTCTCTGCTAATGTAGGATACTGGCTCCATCCATCTGATAAGAGGCAGGTTGTAGTCACACATCCTTTAATAATTATTTCAGCAGGTGTCCTTTTATTCCTGTTCATAATTAGTAGCGGAGTACTTAGCAAAGCTTGTCAGGATCAGAAATTCCTACAATTTAGTAGTTATCTATATTCATGAACAAAGAAGATTTCTACTTCAGTAGAATAATTTCTGAGGATATTTCAAAATAATTAATGTATTTAAAACTAACAGGTACCATAATTCTACATGAAGTATAGAGCTTTTGAATTATTATCAACCAGCAGGGTATAATTCTGATGTTGCATGTGTCCTAAATGAATCTGATTCCAGATTTAATCAATGGTAAAATAGATCTTAGCCAGAATCCCAGATCTTACAGGTCATTTAAACGTTGTCATGTTTATTTTCTGTGTTTTTGAAGCTGTGGTAGAGAATGATCTATCATATTTCTGTATTGACTAGGATGGGGTAAAAAATGTAGTATCCAAGATGATCTACAGCTGGTATTTATTCTCACTACCTAGACAAATGGGAATTGGCTCAGTGGAAACAAATTTCCTTACTATTGAGAATATTAGACTTAAAGGGCTTCAGTAGCAGAGGAACAAGGAAAAAAAGGTGATTGTAAGTCATGTTGTGCAACAGCCTACCTGACACTTGGTCTGAATTACAAAAGTCTCTTGATGGTTGAGATTTATGGTTTCTTCTCAGAGTTCCTTCGAAGCTCAGAGCAGTAATTAGACTGTTTCCCCTTTAGGGTGGTATATATATATCTGCACAGGGTATTTCATAAACTCCTATGCTTTGTCCCCTCCATTGATTTTGAGCACAGAGAACAGCCTGGCTGTAAGGTTCCTCTTCAGTGAGAAACATTCTTCCCTCAAAGATCATTTCTAACACTGCTTCTGCTCATTTTAAGACACTTTGGTTTTTCACACAGCCACAACTGGCTGACACATGTATCTCCTCCCCAAGCCTGGGATCTGCAACAGGCCCATGTCCTGTGAGTCACATCAGCAGTGTCCTAAGCAAAGTCCTCCAATAGCTACAGCATGAGCAAGAGGGTTAGACTTACTACCACAGATTTACACCATTAGACAGACAAGGCACAAGAAGGAACATGACCTCAACCAGTAAGACCAGGTTTAGCCTGACCCTAAGGAAAACAAGAAATCTTAAACAACACTTTTCCATGTTCAGCTGGTGCTGAAAAACACCTTACCCTTTAAGGGAACCTTATCCATGTTATGATTTATGTCCTGGAGAAAAAAAAAAGTAACTTATATCATAGGAATTCATATTATTTAAATAGGTTTTAAATAATGTGTCACTGAGAACTCTGCAGTATCTGTAGCCTGTTTACAAGTGAGCCTGAGGCAAGTGCATTGTGTGTGTATGTGTCTCCCCAAGACTTTGCCCCCCCAGCCAAGACAGAGGAACAGAGGTCTCAGAGCTCCTACACATTTTGCAAAAATAGGCAGATTGCTAGAAGAAAGAAAAATACTGTTTGAAACCTCTAACTACCTCCTCCCCAAGGGAAAAGCTACAGCTACTGTGAGGCCAAAAGAGAATTTCTACAGGAGTGTAATGACGTGCTCACCGCAACCCGGGCAAAAAGCTTCCACAGCATTTACCCCTCTAGGCTTCGCATAAGGAAAAAAACCTGCATATGCCAACGTGGCTTTAGGAGCAATAACAGTTCAGTGAAAGACACCTGTTGTTATTTGTCCCAGTAGTTAAATTCTCCCTCTTTGCAATATCCCAGGCCATCAAACCACCATGTTAATGGTGCTTCCTGGAGATAGTAATATCCTGGCATCAGTATTGCTTCCATACTAGTGCTGGCTGCTAGTACAGTGGCAATGTTTTGAGAGGATCCTGTTTGCTAAAGCTGGCCATTGCAGATAAAATCTTAAACCAATGATTTTCAAAAGCTAGTTGCCCAAAATTCAGAACTTTAGTTCAGAACAAAGTCCTAAATAGATTATTTCAATGTCCTTTTGAAAGTAAAGTCTGTTATTTCAGTCCACTAATGGTTTTACTAGACAAGAGTTCAGCGCTTCCTCTGAACTTTCTCAGTGTAGGACAATGTAATTCCATCCTGAGCTGCAGGACATTTATTTTTACAATTCAAGGCCTGTTTTAAATAGAAATCATCAGGTGGGCCAGGCTGCTGAAGACAAGTCAATTTGAGTCCTGTGGGAAGACACTAGGCTCCCTTCAGAATGGAAATTTAGATGGGAGAGAAAGTGGGACACCCAAAAACAACAGGTTTGTGCTTTTGCTCCTTAGCACCGCCAGCCATCTGCAACATATATGAGGTCACCAGGTTTAGCAAGAGACAAGTGCTGGTCAGGAACACCAGAACTGAGCAGTACAAGCCAGCTCCTACTCCAGAAGCAAACTGCAGCGGGCTTTGCTCTGGTTCCCACAGATAGAGTGCAAGGAAGAAGGAACACCACAGTGACCAGGCAGCATCTGTGTGAACACTGACAACACCCTCTGGTTTCAGTAGTTATCACGAGAAAATATGTTTCTGCTTTGTCCTTTCATGTGCATGACAGAAACAAACAAGATATTTTTTTCCCAGAAAGGAAGGAGGTTCATTCTGGAATGCGCTGAGCAGATCAGGTTCTTCTAAGTACTGAAGGATATATATGTGGGATTTCAACATTTTTAAGCCCTCCCAGGATATTTGGGCAATATTAATTGTATCAGTTATAGCACTGTTTTTGCAGCAAACAGTAGACCTGATGTAAGGAAAGCTGGCCTGATTTGTGCTGTGAAGTCTTTCTTAGAAGCAGAAACTATTTGCAAGATCATAACTTTTCTCACAGACACTATGTTTAATTGGGTAAGAGTTCTCTTACAGGAGTAATATTCTTACTTCTGTTCACATCTGCACAGTATTTTCCTGATCAGGAGTTCAAGAGAATCTGAACAACTGCTTCTCTAAGTAATAATGCACAGAGAGCTGTGCAGTAAATCATAATGTTCAATAAAATTAAAAACAAAATTTGGCTGGAGATTAATTGTTAGAAAGGGACTTACTGAATTAAATTGGATCAGATGTTCCCTGGAAAAATATCTGAGATTTATTCACAGGGCTCTATGGTGTTGGTTTTGTTTTTCACAAAGGAAGATTTAACTTGACTGTTTTGCAACTACTAACAATTTCTAGGCCTTGCAGAGTGACCTTAGGGGGTTGTGGGAGAGGACAAGCACTGGCTGGAAATTTTGGTCCCACTCAGGCAGGGGAGGGGAATGAACATAGAACCTACCCACTACACAATGCCAGAAACTTCTCAAGGGTTGCAGGGGCATTGCATTTTTACAAGATAAGGAGGGCTGACTTCAGTTCCCATGTTCAGAGGCAGATTCATGATTACAGGTCTGCTGCAGGGACTGACACCCCTGAGTTCCCTAAGGCTGTGCTCAAAGCCCAGGTGCACCTCTCATGTTCCCTGTTAGGCGATTTAGGTGCCTCCTTCTTACTGTGTCTTCTATAAACCCAGTTTTAAGTGTCCAGCCCTTCAGATGTGGGCTAAAGACACATGGGTGGCTGACTCAGGCTCTTGAATTTCTCCAGGGACTAAGGGCCTCTAAACCTACCCTCGACTTGGTATTTCACAGCCAGATTTGCTTGTGACTCCCACCACAAGCAGCAAAACATTTACACTTCAAGAACTGCTCACCAAAGAAACTGACTTAATACTGTAGACCTGAGATGGTTACTGACATTTCCTGGTTTTTCTAATCAGAGGTGTCTCTTGTTTTGTCAAGATCCAGACTCGGTTCATTAA
The DNA here is from genome assembly GCA_013400775.1 of Chaetops frenatus. NCBI lineage: Eukaryota > Metazoa > Chordata > Aves > Passeriformes > Picathartidae > Chaetops > Chaetops frenatus. The sequence continues at coordinate 227,661 of VZTR01003433.1, forward strand.
TGTATCAGATGAAGGAACCGAAGCTGCATAATTTGTCACTGATCATTCTAGAGATACCAAAAACTCTTTCCCCTTCAATTAATTTGCTGAACTGAAAGTGAAACAGACCCGTAACAGGACAGATCAGAAGGCCCTCCTTGGCAGGCGCGATGCTGAAGGGAATGCACACACCTCCCTTCTCGCCTGCTCTCTGCAACCCAGCAGATTTGCAGTGCTGGGGGTAGAGACTTGGCCTTATTAACTCATGCTCCTCAGGCTTTTGTAAAAAATGGACTTAACAACAGTTACCTAGGGCCAGAAGAAGAGGAGAAAGGCTATGTTATTAAAACCTAGAATGTAATACCATTTTAAAATTCATCAAAGTGCTCAGAGCAAATTCTCCAGAGACTGAGGACTTAGTCATCCCAGGTTTCTCCAGCTCATTTAGATAATTGCCCTCGAAATAGCTGTCTTCTTTTCTTTTCTTTTCTCTTCTCTTCTCTTCTCTCCTTCCTTCCTTCCTTCCTTCCTTCCTTCCTTCCTTCCTTCCTTCCTTCCTTCCTTCCTTCCTTCCTTCCTTTCTCTTTCTTTCTCTCTGTCTTTCTTTCTTTCTTTCTTTTGCTCTCTTTCTTTCTCTCTCTCTCTTTTTTCTCTCAGTAAGTAAGTAAGTAAGTATTCACAGAGCAGGCAGATCAGCTCCACAGTTGCAGAAGGGCAAAAGAAACCTCCAGATACCCACCACACACATCTCTGCTTTCTATAAGCCAACCCCATCTGAGTGCATGCAAAATACTCATCTCACTGTCACTTGCAGAGATATTAGGAACTCATTAATGTTACTAGTGCATTAATTAGTTAAACTGGCTAATTTAACTAACTAATGCACTGGTAACGTTGATTTTTTTTATTAAGCATTTTGTTAAATAACAGGACCTGTTTAGAGACCTTCAAGCCTGGAGGCATTCAGTCTCAATGCTTTCCCACCTTCTTGAAAACTGTATAATTTGCTTAATTCTGTCTTGGTATAAATTCATTCTGTTACCAAGACAGGCAGCTCAAGTAGTGTTATAGGAGCTTGAATAGGAAACTGATACAAATGAAACTCAAAAAAGAGGTTATTTTTCAGATTTTGGTAAAAAAAATAGAACTTACATTACAACTTATCATTTTATTGTGGTTTTTTTGTGTAACTTCTATCAAAGAAATTCCTAACGATCAGTACAACTTCCCATTAGATTGCCACTGGAAAATACGTCAGCATTCATGGTAGTGCATCAACATTTTTTGTGTTGTTTTCCATTGAAAGGTTGGGGTTTTCTTAAATTTTTTGTCTTCCTCTTAATGTCTTTTCCTGACTGTAGAATTAGAGGTACAGTCTTGTACCTGCCTGTGGTTTGGTTCAGGCAGAAATAAGAAGGCCCTGCTGCAGTGCCCTTAGGCATGCAGCATCTTTGGAGTAGGTGTTCACCTCTGGAATCAGCATCCTACTCTCTCTTTTAGTCAGTAGGATGAAAGAAGCAGTTTAGCATATGATTCATATGACTTTATAGACATCTACTTTATTATCTCTGTTTTAAACTTCTACTTTTGCAGGATGAAGTGAGATGCAACCTAGTTTCAGTTGTCTGTGTTGGCCATATCATCAGTCATAATGAAAGGAGTCTGGAGTGAACAGCCCAGGCAAAGACACTTTGTCAGATACATCCCACTTTTACAGCCTAAAAGTTGAGCCAGAGCTCACTAAAGTGGAGGTAAAGAATCCCATTTACATGGACTGAGTTTGGGTTAAGTTTTAAAGGTTCTGTTCTGTCAGTAACTTTTGAATTGATCTCATTTTTCTATGTAGATAGGACATATGATTTCAAAGACATAAATATCCATGCTTATGGATCTGGGCATGACTCACTGTATGGGTAGGTAAAGACCTGAAGAGAATACTTAGGAACATCTTTCTATGCCTATATTGAGGTTTCTATGTACCTTGTATTCTGGGAAATTCTGTACAGACACTTTGATAGTTCTTCACTCTGCTGAAGGACATGATGGCTAGAAGTATTACTGAGCCAAAATAAATTACATTTTCACAGCGCTGTTAAGTAAAAGAGTGGTGCTGCTTGGTGCATGTCAAAGAGGAAGGAATGACAAACAGCACTGTGAAGGGCAGAGATGTACCAAGAAAAGAGGAGTTGTCACAAACTGGAGCCTGATGGTTTTGTCTTCAGTCTGCTGTAGCCATCCTACAAATAGATATCAAATATATTAACTTCTGTGAGTGTTCAGACACCAGGACAATGCATGACCTCATGAGTGCCTGACTAATCAATGAAGGCTGGAAGTAGGAGGTGTGGTGCTTGCTTTGCTTGAGTGCTGCCAACTCAGAGGAGAAAAGCTGCTGTAGGAAGGACATGGAATGTTCAAACACACCCAACTTTTTGTGCAGAGATGATTTGATCTTTAACACAGATGTATCAGGTTTAGTTTCTAATTTTAATAATGATTCCTTCCTAAAAACACAGACAGCAGATGGTTGATCCTGAATTCAGCCCACAACCAGTGGCTATGGATAATGAGTGGGGGCAGTGACATGAGGGCTTGATGTCACATTTTTATTACATTATCTATTATCTATATACCATGCAGAGAGTATTTTGCTATGAACTTTGTACTGAGTAAATAATTAAGCAGCAACTAAGCATACAGGAAAGGTGGGAAGCACTCTTGTGTGTTATTAGCCCCTCACAGTTTACAACAGTGGATTATAAGTAACTCAAAATCTTGGACTGCGAATGGCAACCTTGTTATCAAATATAAAAAAATACCCTTGACAAGATCAGTGAAAGCCCTCCAGAGGTCTGAAGCTGGGCAGCAGACACTCTGAGTAGCTGCTGCCTCCACTAAATGAAAATTCTTCCCTGAGCCCAAGAAACAGCTGATGGATATAGTTGGAAGTGATAAAAAGTCACTCTTAAGTGGATACAAGGAGATTTAACTCACAATACCACCATCCTGAAGCCCCTGCACAAATAACAAAAGACAGGCTTCAAGGACTAGAAAATCATTCAGTCTAAATACTTACACAAATCTTCGTCATAAATTTGAGTCTTAAAAAAAAAATCACCTCTGAATGAGACCACAGAAAATGACCAAACAAGTGCCTTTGAGCCCTCTAGCCCTCTTGGGCAATGTGCTATAAAATCCTATGGTGGGGATACACTAAAAAACTGTTCACTCTTAGAATTATGCTTACGGCATAATTCCAGGCCACTGTTCTATAGCACTTGCACAGCCCATCCATGATCATTTCATAATCATAAAACAATTAAATCACATGAGGCAGGGAACTAATTTCCATTCTAACAGTAATAACCATCTCCTAAAACTAGGTTCTTTTTTAAACAGTTACTATTTCTAAAAGTACCATGCAAGAAAAGGTCTGAATTTTTAAGTTGATTTTCCATACGTACTCAAACACAAGGATATTTCACGATGAATAGAAGAAATCTCATATTTTGCCAATATATTTAAAAGTTTGGTGGAATGACCTGAGGATTAATAACTCTCTCAGCCTGACATTAATCCAGTTCAAAACACTGGAATTGTTAATTCCAGGTATTATTTATAAAGAATCAGAGAAAAGTAATGCAATTTATTACTTTTTTTCATTACTCACTGCATGCTAATCAGGATGGAATTAAGGAAAATTTATTTTATTTCAAGAAAGCTATCTTGATATTTTTTCAGGTCTTAAATTTTCCTGGGGAAAAAAAATCTATACTACTTATGTAATACTTATGAACTTTGGTAGCACTTCTGGCAGTAAACAAAATTTTAAGAAATTAGCATTCTCCAAAGTCATCAGTGTAATGATTGAATAGATTAAAAACTGAGCAACTGACATTCTCAGAAACCCTCACAAGTGGGGACTCATTATCAAGAGGATGTCACTCAGCTCTTCAGCGTCACTCCTGGGCTCTGTGCTAACATCCAGCTAACTCATGAGGTCAGAAGGGAGCTTCTATTGCTTAGGACATATTAAAATCAAGTCCACAGACAAATAGCCTCAGATTTGCTTCCCTGAAGTTTGTTAGACCACATCTTAATGGTGTTATCCAAATCATGGATCCAGGCAAAGCCAAAGAACATGTTTGTCATGTCCTGTTTGGATGATACCAACACAGACAAACAGAACAAGCAGATTTTGGCATGAAATGAAACATATTTTCATTAACCTCACTGTTCTTAAAGAACATGTCAGTTACCACGTGGACAGAGTAATTTAGTTCCATATTTTGCCCATGAAAATGTCTTTCATAACCTTTGCCAAATCTGATTTTGAGGACAATCTTTAAATTTGTAATATCTTCTTTTCAACAGAACATCATTAGAACAATGACTTGATTCACTGCTGTTCAAATAGCCAGCCTATTTTTTTCATTTGCGGGAAGTAAGATTTTTCTACCTGCTTTATTTTAAAGCTTTCTGGGATATAAAAGCTTTCTGCTCAGTCATTAGCTGCAAATTGCAGAATGAAGCAGTACCCTACAGCATTTCCAGATGAAGTAGTCTGTTTATATAGAAAGCACAAGAGCTATAATTACTACATGATCACATTTGTATATCAAGGTCAGATTTCTGTGATTCACACTATTGTTTGGACATAAAGGGAGTTGATTTTCAGCATGGTGGTGCACAACTACTATTGTTGTTATATCGGTGACTGTAGAAACAATATTAACTTTTGCTTGTTTGAGTTTTTCTAGTTAGGCTAACTCTAGTTCAGGCATATGAGAAAATTGGATGGTTAGTATTTGCCCTAAAATAGTCATTAGACATGAAAAATATTGATTTAAATTATTGCTGCTCAGGTCATATAATCTATTATGAAAGAAAAAAAAGTCCTCTAAAACAAAAAGCAAGATAAAATAGGTCATTAAATGACTTACGCATGAAATCACACAGAGTTTAAGCAATATCAAATGCAGGTAATTAACGAGTGTAAAAAATGTTTCCTGATATTTTCCTCTCCTCTGCAAAATCCCTGCATAATTTTTTTCTTGATTATTACCCAATATCTTAGCAATTTTTATATTCCTGAGAATCCACTGGCTTTCCACAACATTTATCCTGTTCTAAAACCTTAAAAATATATTATACTTATTAGTTAAGTATTAGGATTAGTCAAGCACTTAGATTGTACAAATTGATTTAACATAATTGTATGTATTTATAATTAGGCACAAGAACAAATGCTTTCCTCATCTAAGAACTAATAGAATCTACTGTTGTATTACTGTATTGTGTCAAGTTGTCACCCAGCTGCCATTAATGTCACCTGTTCTCAGTTAGGCCCCCTCCTTACTTAATCCCCAACCAGACTTTCTCTTTTCAGGTGTAGGTGTTCCTGGGTGAAAGGCAATCATATTTCTCCAGTTTTCATTGTACTCTATATATTCTGGGCTTTTATATTCCATATTCACTCCCTGCTCCCACTCACATACTGTCATATATAAAGATTTTCCACAAATCCAGTAGTTATCTCCATATTGCCAAGGCTGATTGGGGAGCCTTGGTTTTGTTTTTTAGGGGTGGATGAGAAGAAGAGTCAAAATGCCATCTTGACACAGCCCAAATTCTACTGCTGTCATTGGGTCAAGGGTTTCAGAAAAGGTGTATTTAGCCTCAAAGATCACTGAGTCAGTGTTGAATTCATGTGAGCATTTCATCTCTGGGCCACCATTCCTCTCTCTTGGAGAGCCACATATTTCCTTCTCAGTATTGTTTCTCATCAATTAATGATGATAACTTACACCAACTTGATGTCTCTATAAGTATTTTTCTGGATTTCTTTGATATTTAATTTACCTGCTGATTGCTCATGTATCAAGAGGCCTCAAAATGAGTAGGAGACCTAGAAAGGGAATATAATCATTCTAAACCACTGAGATCTAACAAAAAATACTTATTATGCTGCTTATAGCAAAGGAGCAATTAAATAATATTCAGTAGCTTATTATAGCAGACATAAAGAGATTCTATGACTTTTTAGACTTATGAAAAATAAATTGCCATCCATTTAAAATTTAGTCCAAGGTCAATCACAGTTACTTGTAAACTTAGGTCAGCATCCGATATAATGAGCCATTATATATTTTTTATTTTTTGCTTTGGTTTGAATAATATAAACCTATGATGATGGTGACTTTTTTAAAGCCTAAGAAGATGAATAATACAATTAAAAGGAAGAAGTGTGCTGTAAAATTAAAGAACCAGCAGACATGTCATCATGGGTTGAGTCACATCCAGGGTTGCCAGTGGCTATGGGTTTGTTGTAAGATGGTGGTACTCAGTTGTCTGCCAGGAGAGGCCTTTCCCAATCCACAAAAACACCGTACAGTGCCAGGGCTGCCTTCTAACAACTTTTTCCTGCATGTAACACAATATTCAAGCATAATATTCTTGATTTAAGGCAGATTTCCTCTTGCACACTGGCCTTCAAATCAAAGGACACATCTCCACCTTATGAGCAAAGCCCGTAACCATTTCTCCTCCTGTGGTGCCAAGCTGGTGGCATACCTGGTGAAATCTCAGATCCTTTCCAGCCAGCATGTAAAAATCTGAAATCTGCTGGTAAAAAAAGATGTCTAACCCTCTTAATAATAAAAGAGCTCTTGATAACATCACTTGAAAGTATCCTAAAGGCTCAGAAACAGAGGGGAAAAGAGAGATACTAACATCCCATCCAAAAACTTGTATGTCGCAATTTTTAATTGAATCTCATATGTCTTGGAGACAGGGATTAGTCTATGTTATTTTTAATGTTAAGGGTTGGAAAACCTCCAGACCCACAGGACATATCTGGAAACACAAAACAAACAAGACAAACCCTATAAACAAACTACGGCAGTCTCTGGGGAAATAGGTCAACAGGCGCAACAAGGCTTCTCTTAGAAGGTTAAAAAAAAAAGACTCATAGAGAAGGATTTGGGGTTTTCCTCATGGAATCCAGGAATAAAGTGATGTGCTTCAATCAAAATGGGCAGACTGGTTAATCAAAGGGTGTAATCTGGGGATGGCCTCTCTCCTACTCCCCTGCTGCCTGGGACCTTCTGTTTGACTCTGATCTCATCCTTATGGGTCCTTGTCACCTCTCCCATGCCAGCTCACTCAGTGCACATCTCTCTGTGTCACAGGGCTTGTCCCAGCCTCCCTGCTTTACCATCTCATGGCAATGGCTTCTGTGTAGTATTCTCCTTCCCAGCACCCATACCTGGCCTCAAACCCCTGCCAATCTTTTTCCAACTTGTCCCTTTGGACCAAACATGAATATCAGTCCAGAATGTCCCAAAGTGAAATGTATGTGCCAGCCCTACTCACCTGCTCAGGGCTCTGCAGCACCTCTAGCACCTTCCTTTTCCCATAGCAACACAAGTCTTAAACTGGAATGAGTATGCAGTATAATGGCAGAAAAACCTGATGAAAAACTGTGAGACCACTTGTCCGTATCCTGCTATGACTGTCTTCCCACACCCTCCTGCCCTCTCCTACATGCAAGATTACTTCCCATCAGAACACTTCTTGCTCTCAGTCTCTTTATCCTTCAGATCTTATCTCCATCTTCCAAAAAAGATCAGTCTGGTGCATACACCTGACATTGACATTTTCAGCCTAAGTGGTTAGACTGAAGTTATCTCAGAAAACAGGGTCTTCTGAAGTGTCAGACAGCTTGGACAGGCAATGTTTCCAGCACTGCACCCAGTGCAGCTGACTGAACAGTTGCCACATTGAGTTAGACAGAGAGTTTTCCCAGCCAGCTAAATGAAGCTCTCCTCCAGCAGTTTTTAACAAGGTGTTCTTTTCCAGGGAATTTCTGATGGATCTGTTTACCACAGTGAAACTCACAATATCAAATGCAGCAATGAAAAATAAGTGAGATAAATTGCCAGCACTGAAGAATTAACACACATTGTTTCAACCTGACTGTTTAAATAAGCAACTTCGTCAGTCCTGTAGCTTTGGTCAGTTTTACTTACTTGATCTTTTCTCCTCATATAGGTAGGTTTCTGTTCGTGACAGATGAGACATGAGATCTTCAGCATCCAGGCTTTCAAGTTTTTCTTCAAGAGATTCACTATGGAATCGGTAAGAAAGACAAAAGACATAAATACAAATAACTAGTTTAAAGAGTAAAAAGCAGACCAGATGTTTTATCAATTCTAATACCTGCCAGTGAAGCTTTTCTCTGCTTAATGCCACGTCAGTGTGTGTTCCCCAGAAAAAGTCTAACCTATTGATCCTTTCAAGGATCAAAAATTCCAATAAATCATTAAATCCTTACAAAGCATTGATCACCTGAGCAATTGTTGGAACAAGCACTAACATTTATTACATAGTTTGCTTTGCTTTCATAGATTTCAAAGCTGGATGAGGCAGGCAGGGTATACAAAGGACACTGAACCACTTTCACTGAACCACTGAACCACTAAAAGCCACATTTGGATTGCCTGAATTGAATCCCCTACAGCAACAACAACATACGGATGGTTAAGGCTGAAGTTTTCTTTGTACTGGATGCATGGGCTGGAGCTACCCTGGCACAGGTCACTGCTCCCTGTGTGACCACAGAGCAGTGGGGGACTTTCATCTTTTCTTCCTCCCTGGGGAGTCAGATGACCATATTGCAGTCCAGACCAGCCAAGAGGGTGAATCACTGCTGCTGATCTTCTCAAAACTGAATAAATCCTCCTTTGGTGCATCTGCTTTGTCACATGGCTACACATTTTTTTCTTTTTGAGTCCATGAGGTCTTAAATAAGCAAGAGTTCAGAACTCAAACAATCATATTTTAAAAAATATAAGCTATTAAGCTGGACATTCCTATTTGACTTTGAAATGGCACTTACATTTTTATGTCCTACTGCTCCTAGATTTCCTTGAAGGAATAAAATAAAACACAACCACCAACAAGAAAATAAGTAGTGCTAACATCCCTGAAATTAATGAAACCATATCTTCTACAGATCTGTGTCTTGACTGATGCTCCTGAGGAGGTGCAAATCATCACTGAAACTTTTCCCATGACTGGGACACTTAGGGGATCTTTCTCCCACACTGATAATCCTGACAAAGAACAAGGTGACAGTGAGCCTTTCCTATTCATAAGAGCAAGAAACATATTCTTCCCCTGCTCATTTTATTTTCCAGCAAAACTTTTAGGAACTGAAGATTTTTGATATCTTTCCTGCTGCCCTTTCAAATTTTCTGGGATCAGCATTGCTTAAAAAAAAAATTCTTAGAGGCAGAACAGAGGAGCAGATGGTCACCCTCTACAGAAGTCAATGGAGTGCCAGTTAACTTAGGAAGCTGCAAGCTCAAATTCAGTGATTAAAAGTATAAGGAAATGAGTAATCAGCAAAAGGAGCTGCTGTGATGGACCTCTAGACTGAAATCCTGCATTTTTAATTTCATTTAAAAACCATGTGAACACTAGCCCAGCAGAAATTCGGTTCACACAGCAAGACTAGTTTCTAAAAACTTTCACATGGTTATCTGTCATCCTGGGTTTTACCAGAACTCCACGACTTTAATATTCAAACCTCTACATTAATAAAACCTGCAAACCATAATTTTAAATATCAGTAATTTTGCTTTAGCATAAAAGAGATCTATCTCAAATTATTTCAGATCTTATGTATTAGTAAACATACTGACTTCCTTAATAAAACAAACAAATATGCAAACAAAATAAATACAGACAAAATAAAACCCAAAAGGCATCACATCTGAATTGAAAACTTCTTATGCTACTTTCAAGTCTGGCCAAGTGATGCATCCTTGAAAATAGTAGCATGTATATGTGAAACACAGGTGTGCTAGTGCTAGTATGTTCAGTGGTTGCAAGGACCTTTATTATAACATCCAACATCTGCAGTTTTATTTCCACCCTTTCTCTAATGAGATGTTATTTAGGAAATTATGAGAAATAAGGTATGCTCAGACAACACTATAAGCCAGCATTTAAACTTCAACTCAGTAGGCCCATACAGATTCATGTCTGCAAACCGTGTCTTAGCAAAGCTTGTGTAAAGCCACAAATGATTTCTGTTTATTATCATGAGGGTCTTAGTCCCTCTTTATCCACAAAGTTATGCTAATAAAACTGTAATATAGAGGGAAAAGTCCCTTACCAACTCAGATCTTTCTGATCTATATTTTCACAGCATTAACAACTAATAGAAAGAAACCCTTTCCTTTACCTGCCAAAATTTTTTGTCTGTCCAAAAAAGTGCTGACAAAATTGTTTGGACTGAGAGTCCTTCTCATCCCTCAGTTATTTTTTGAAAGTCTTATAATAAAATGTGTATTAAAAATACTTAGCTCTGATATAGCAGTATTCAGCTGAAAAAGCCAGTGTGCTTTCACCTAGTAAAATAAATTTAATTGTCTGCATTCCACAGACAGAGAAATGACGCACACAGAGATCAGTTGCCATGTCAGAGCCATGAGTGGCAGCCCAAGGACATGATTCCAGGTCTACAGAGCCTTTATTTCATTCTCAAACTGCTTCTCAGGTTCATTTTGGTCTGAACCTTCATTTTCTCTGCAGGCAAGCCGCTGCATGTTGCCATCAGCATACATTTAGCAGCTTCAGTAGAACCAGAGATGTGCCTGGTAATGGCACAGCCATATCGTTTCCAGAGGGAAAGAGAAAATATTGAAATGTTTGCAATGTGGGTTGAGGCTTTATTTCATTCTCTTTTTATTTGGAGAGCCTGCTATGCCAGCTGCCCTGCAACATGTTCATTTCTGCAGTATCACGTTCTGATTTTAGTCATTGGTATTTCTCATATTAAAAAAAAAAAACCAACAAAACATCCAGCTACTATGACTCCTGCTTTGGAAGGACTCTTATTTATCTCATTTCAGAGTATCCCTTCCTGACATATTGGCTTCATCTTGTCCTTTGCAATCCCACTGGCACAGGCTGCTCTCATGCCAACATGTCTATCCAACAATCCTTCAAAGATTTGCTCAGTGTCAGGAATGCAAGGATGACTGTGCTCAGGTTTCCCTGTGATGTTCCTCAACCTCAGCAATGCAGTGAAGGTGGGTGCTGCTGGAACAGCACCTTCCTCAGGGTCGGCAGTTCTTGCCTGACCATCTCTGTGAGTAATGAGCAGGTTCATATTTTCACTTGGTCAAGGGTTAATGTCAAACTTGCAAGTGGCTCCACTGACAGTTTTCTCATCCATCAGCACTCATAAGAGTTTGCTATCTTTGGACTGTCCAAAAACCAGTCCTTATAGAAGAATATACTGCTGTACTTTTATATTCTGTAGATGTCATAACAGCTGTGTTTGAATCTGTTGTCTCCTGACACACAGAATCATAGAATCATAAAATATCCTGAGTTGGAAGGGACCCACAATATCACTCAGTCCAACTCCTGTTCTTGCACAGGACCATCCCCAAAAATCACACCATGTGCCTGAGAGCATTGTCCAAATGCTTCTTGGTCTGTCAGGCTGGTGCTGTGACCATGTCTCCTCTCGGTCTCCTCTGCAGGCTGAACAACCCAAGTAACCCTAGTTGCTCCTTGTATGGCTTCCCCTCCAGACCCTAAGAACTGAAGTAAAGTTTCTTAAGTGAGCATCTCTAACAAAAATCCTCTATGAAATAGATATATCAAATTCAGCACATCTGCAACAAGAAACAGAGCACGTCTGTCCTGAGCCTGCTGCCTCTTGCTGCAGGTGAGAATTTTGCTGTTTTCTCTTTGGAGAATGCAGAGGTTGCAGGGAACAGCCCATTGCTTGTTGCTACTGGGAGCCTGGAATGCCATTACGGGTTTGTCTGCTTGACACTTGATCTTGCATGACAAAACCAAAAAACAAAGGCAAAACTGAATCAGCAGATTAGTCAGCTTAATCTTGTGTAACTCAATGCTGCACTTCATTTTCAGTGCTGTTATTTTCAGCTGTCCTTTGAGATGGTTATTTGAGATTACTTATCATTCAGCCAAGCTACTTGCCCAGCACATTCAAGTAAATAATATGCAAAATATATGATTGAGCAAAATATTTCTGATGTTTTGATTTATTCTTTTTTCATTTTGTCCACATAGCGTTAAAACCACAAGATCTTAATGCTACTCAAATGTCATTTATAATGAGAACACAATGGGCTCTCTTTTTGCTATCATTTTAATATTGAAAGAATGCAAAAAGAACCTTCTGTTTAAGCCACTATTGTAAGTGCTAAAAGGTTTTTACAATAACATGTAGTTTCTGAGATTTTTCCTATCTCATTTTAAATACCAGATGAAGACAAATGCTGGGAGATGCCAATATTAAATTGAAATCAGCTGATTCTTGCATTCAAAATATTCACAGCAGCAGCACAAATTGTTGACACAGCTCATGTAGTTCATAAGCCACACTGGCAGATACTGTCCCTTGAAAACCACAGAATTGCAATCAGCATGTTTGCTGGACCTGGATTTTGGTTTTCTCATGTTCAGCAGCGTGATACAGACAAGAAGTTTTCTTTTACTGGAAAGTTACCTGACTATTCTGTCCCAGTAACACAATCATTTCAAAGGTTTATTTGCAAATGTCAAAGCCAACAGCCTTCTTTCTCAAGCAGAAACGCTGCAGTTTGCCATGTAAGTTGCCTTCAAGCAAATTAGCACCAGTCACAATGTGCGATGTAGGCTTCAGTGTTTAAAATAGACTTTGCCTTTTCCTGTGAGTACATCATGCACTTATGTGGCATTAAACGTGTAAACATGCCGCAGGTTAAAATATGTAGTTGTTACATTTTGTACAAGGCTCAGTCAGCTGTCGGGACTGTCCTCTGAGAGGACACAGCTCCTGGAGGTGAAACTCCTTCTAAACATTTCCTGATGAAGTACAAAGTGAGGATGTTACTTCTCCTTGCATAAATGGGGCGGTTTTGTTTTGTAAAGCAAAACTATGAGAGTTCCATTAACAAAAAAAGTTTACCGAGTTTTAGCACGTGAGATATGTCAAAACCAAAAGCATAACTCATCCTTCTGGGATTCTTGTTGATTTGAAGTTTCTTTAATCACCTAAGCCCAGCATCCAACTCAAACGAGAAGAGCTGATGTTCAGAAATGTTTGTGGATATTCTAGTACTTATGGCCATAAATTTAAATAAGCCTTTCCATTAATTTTGTCAGAAGATATCTGAAATAAAACTATGAAAATGTAGCAACAGCAATTTGCCATATAGCTGTTTTCTCAGGGAACTTCAAATCAGCTTTAGCAGGTATCAAATGCCATGGATGCCTGATGTCATACAGTGGTCTGATAAAGTGAGAGGAGGAGGGAACAGGAGAGGAGCAGGAGGAAGATGGGAAATACTGCTGGCTGCTGTCTTTAGCTGAAATGGATGAATTTAACACCAAACCAAACCACAAACGTATTCAGGATAGCAGTATAGTATAGAAACATAGCCTAAGGATATTTTCCTGATGAATTTTAACACACCACTATTTCTGCTGCTATTTGCTGCTGAGCTGGTGACACTCTCCATGTTTGCAGAGATGCTAAGGAGCATAAAAAGAACAACTATATGGTTTACTAAGAAAAGCATATGCATTTCAATGATTTGATGTTTTAATTAAACACTATTGTCTATCATATCATAAAATCACCATTTTTATCAGCAGCAATAGCCAAGATGGGAACCTTGCAAGTCAAGAAATGAGTGTAGTTGTAAACCAGTATTTGCAAAAAGGCGTCATCATGTTCATACTTGAGAATAAAAAACCCCTGAATTTGACAAGTGAAATCCTGCCATGACTACACCTGTACAAATCAAAAGGAGTCACTGCACAGCACCAATGTGCACAGTGATTTCCTCCCCAGCTAACCATTCACTTCACTGCCACACTGAGAGGCTGCAAATGGCCCTGGAGGCAGCTTGTCTGAGCATGCTTGACAACACACTTTGATGCACAGCCAGGGACTTGGGTCAAGCTTGTTTCCAAAAACCAAGCAGCATGCACACCTGAGTTTGCATCTGTGAGTTTGCTTCCTATGCAGCAGGGAAGCATGACCTCAGGGTGGTCCTGGGGCTGCTGTCAGCAGGCAGCATAATCACATCCCACAGGAGATCCACCACCAGCTTCAGCCTAGATGAGGTGTTGATACCCTGAAGAGCTGATTCTGCATGACTAAAGCTAGACAGCCACAAACACAGCAGGGCCACAAGCTCATCTATCTGGCTCTTTATCTATAGTGGAAAGATCATCTTGCTGTTCTCTACCTCATTGCTGTGTGGTTTCAATAGTTAATTGCATTGATGATGTGAAGAGCTGTGCAAATGCCATGTAGTTCTTCACCTCTGGCACATACTGGTCAGGCTGCAAAGTTCACAACAATGACATCATTACCTGTTCACTCCTGCTCAGCTCCTGTGAGTGAACTGATGACCTCAATCTAAATATAAGCTGTCTAGAATACTATAAAATGAAAAATACTATCATTGCTATTCAGTTCATTGCACAACACCTGTGCCAGTAGTTTGTCATTGCTATGTTCCTTAGCCTCTCCCGAAGCATGGTGGCTATCACCAGTATTGCAGAATTATTGTCAATTTGCTGTAATTAACTCTTCTGTTGGCAATCACAATAAAAGCTAGGGAATCAAATGGATTTGTAGACTGAATCACTGGGTGGGATGGCAAGACAGCACAACTTCCTTGACTGCAATGCATCAGCAGTAAGGAGTGTGATTTCCAGTGCTTCTTTTCATGATCTCCACTGGCATTAGCTTGTCCAGGAAGGACAAGGAGATGTATTTCATTTCAGAATACCAAGAGGAGTGAGATAAGCATAACTTCATTGGCAAACCTTCCATGAGAAAAAGGCCATGGCACAGCCTCCCCCAGGATCTAGCACAGACTAAGATAGCATTAGAGCAGACGCTGTGAAATATAACTTTCACACTCTGATGATTATTCTTTGACATTTCTGAAGTGAAACAGTGATTTCAGTTAGTGACAATTTATAGAGAGGTGCATCTTACAAATTTAGAATTAAATCTCAGATACCGATCGCAATTCAAAACAGGAAACATGGTTAAATCTGAAATTCACTAAATGCTATTTGAAATACTTACATAATTTGACTAGTTTAAACATTAGCACATTTTTACAGGCAGCTTGTATAATTTATTTTTATTAACATCACATTAATTAAATAATCTTGCGTCCAGTGAGTTTAAGTGAAAATAATCCAAGTCTAAAGAGGTCATGTCTATAGGGCCATTTCCTCTCCTAACATTTGAATAGAGGAAGGGGAAATGCTGCTTCTAAGCAGCAAAACAGAGCACTGCATTCTCTCTGGCAGAGTAAACAATTCCAGAACTGTCAAAAACAGACCAAAAGGCAATTATGATCTTCCTTTTTCATTTTTAGGCCTTGTGCTATTCTCTTTATTTAACAGTATTCTTCTATATTCATTCTATTTCTTATATATTTAATACGCCTTTTCAAAAGACAACTTTTTTCCTGATGAGGAAACCCTAAAGCTCAGCTGCACTTACTCTCTGCTCTGCCTTCACTTCTGTCACTCTTCACTGCTACAGTTTCCCTGGCCTGTTTACTCCCTTTCTTAGTTGAACAGGCGCTTCAATTCTGTAGTTTAACTTTTCACAAAATACTATCAAAGAAATTATGTCTTTAGCAGTATGTTCAGCTTCCGTCCACACACCATATGGGGGGATTTGTTTGGGATAGCAGATGAGGTTATTTTACAATCCAGAGATTAATGGTCAAAGCTGAATAACTTCAGCCTGAACAGGAACAATTCAACAGTGAGAGTACCCAATTAATTAAACCAGTTTGTCCATCAGTGTGATGGATTTATCCTCACTTGAAATCTGCTAGCAAGGGATCAGGACTCTGCCTAATATGAGCACTGTGGCTGACCTGCAGACCACCAGTCTGGCCCAGGAACAGCTGTGTGACAGCCCATGATTGATGTTCAGCAGGAAATTACAGGGGATAACCACAGAGACCCTGCTTGGCCCTTGGGCCATGTCCCTCACTCATCCAACCAGCAGGCTAGGTTTGGAAAAGCTCTTTGGATGCTACCAACAGCTCTTCCCTGGCCCAACCCCCCAGCCAGTTCTTCACTCCTTTCCATAGTGCTTTTGATGCCACAAGCCATTTTTATCTTCTTGGTCTCTCTTCCTCCTCCACTGCTCTTACAAACATGATCATCAATTAATTTTCTTCCTACCTCTCCCATTGCTTCTTCAGTGCTTCACTTTTTTTTTTTCCCCAAATCCATTTTTCAGTGCAACTCCCACACAATTCTTTTCTTGGCTTCCTCCTCCTCTTGCCTACTCTACCTTTCAGAGTCTCATGACGTTTAACAATCATCTGTACAAGCTCAGAGCCTTTCTGCCAGAAAACTGGATCACGTGAAGCAGAAGCAGCAGCAATCACATGGCCATATGGAGGGCTTCTACTAAGGAAATGAAATCAAAGAAACATGTTCAGACAGGACCATTTCACAGGAGTATTGGTCATGTTTTTTGCTGACAGAACTGTATACAAATCATTTTCTATGGGTGTACTCAGGTATCTCGTTTTTATTCTTACTCAGGCATTGCAGTTTTTAGTTGACACTGTCAACTGTTTTTGAGTTGCACAGGCATTTTATTAGAATTACATACAAAACCACGTACAAGCCTAACCGCATTGCAATGTGGTAGATACTTACAAAGAGAACATAATACCATTTGAAGTGAATACAGCCATATAATATTGCTCATTCTCAATTGTTCAGATTTGAGAATATTTACCATTCCTGAATGGCCCAGCTTCTGTGGAGACGATCCCCAATGCAAGGACGAGGAAATCACACACTATGACTAAATAAATCACACTGATGCAGCAGATGACCACAATTACTTGAGCCTCTTGAGACTCAGCCTTCTTTAGAAAGGAACATATGGGACCCTAAACCTAAGCTTTAAAAAAAAAAATCATTAGAGCTGTCTGTCAGTTCCCTGAGCTACATGATGCAACAAAGGATACAGGACACGTTACCTATTCAGAAATACCGCTTGTGAGCAGACACAGGGCTGTAAACCTGCGGTTCAGGTCTCGGGCCAGCGCTGCGGCTGGGACACCCGGCCATGGCAGCACAGAGACAGCTCTGCTCTGGAAAGGCTCAGGCACAGAACTAGTAAAGCAAAATCGGCAACACCAGCTTCAAGGGCTTTTCTGAATCTTAGCAGGACTTCTTAAAAATTAACAAAGTCTAAGGAGCGTAAAAACCCTATGCAGTCGAGACTGCCGAGAGGGATGGCTCCCTCAGCGGTGGCTGCACGAATCCTCGGCTCTACATCACTGGCGGATGGGGCTCCGACCGGCTGTGACGGACTTAAGGAAGGGGGAAAAAAAGCAAGAGACCCTGACTCGTCCTCGGGGTTCCCTGGACCGGGAGCGGACCCGCAACTCGCGGCGGGCAGGCTCCCTCCCCGCTGCCAGAAGGCACGGGAAGCTCAGTCTCCCGCTTAGGGACAGTAGTTGCAGCCCAGCACCCCAGACCTTGCCAGCTTCCACCAAAAAAACCCTTTCTATGATAAGAAAACGAAAGAGTGGCAGTCTCCCCCCCTCAGAAACCGCGGGGCCGGGGGAGGGGAGCGGCGGCCGCGCCTGCGCAGAGCCGCTTCCTCCTCGTCGCGCGTAGCGGCGGCGGCGGGCGGCGCGTGCCCGTCAGCGGTGCCCGTCAGCGNCTCGGAGGCGGCCGCGGGAGCGCTCCCCACCGGCGGGGCCGAGCGAGGGGCGCCGTGCGGGGGCCTCTCCCCCTTCACCTCCTGCCCGGAGGAGGAGGGGGCGGCCGGGGAGAGGCTGGATGTAGAGGGCGAAGCCTCAGCCTCCCTCTGCGGCTCCGGTGCTTTGATGCTGCGGGTCTCTGCTGGCTGTTAACATCTTCTTCCCTTTGGTTTTTTTTTGGTTTTGGTTTTTTTTTTTTTTTTTTTTTTTCGTTTTTTTATTTTTTTTCCCCCCCTTTTCCCTCGGNACTTGGCTTCCACTCTCTCCGGATCTGTGTGCCCGGCTCCTCCTGGGCTTTACCGGTGGGGCAGGATCATGCCGGACCAGATCACCGTGTCGGAGTTCATCGCCGAGACCACAGAGGATTACAACTCCCCGACCACCTCCAGCTTCACCACCCGCTTGCAGAACTGCAGGAACACGGTCACTTTGCTGGAAGAGGTAAATTGTCCACACCCCACACCCTATCCCTTGTTTTTTGCCCTTTTTATTTTTTCTTTTTTTTTGTTCCTTTTTTTCCCTTTTTTTTTTTTCTTTCTCCTCCAGCTTCTNAGCATCAGGGACGGGGCAGCACCACCCGCCCAAATCCACGGGAGACAGAGGCGTTGGTATGCAAGTAATCTGGTCTTTTAATTGTGGGACTTTGCCCTTGTGTTGAGCTAGTTACAGAAAGCTTTCCTGCTTTGGCGTCTCAAAGATTAGTGCGTAAAGCAGTTGTCTGAACTTAAATGTTGCTGTGGTACTTCTTGGTGTTTTCAGTGTTGTCAGTTGTTACAGTAGAAAAAATCTGTGAATGTTGGGATTTTTAGAGGGAAGATGAAGGGTGAGTTTTGTTTGTGAGCATTAGTAGAGGTTTTCCCCAGCCACTCGTTACATCAAGTAAGTGCAGAACTCTGACTGCAGAAATCTGCCAAGGCAGACTTGGTTTAAGAAATGAGGTAAGGATGAAGGGATGAATGTGGAGTGAGGGAAATAATATGAAAACAAAATTGGTGGAAGGAGCGGAGCAAAATAATGCAGTAGAAGAGATTATACAGTCTCAGCAGTTAAACCTTGAAGCCTTAGTGCTGAGGTTTTTCATGCTTGTTATGAGCATCATTTAAATGTTTACCCTGCTCTCCTGTCAAGAAATAGGAGCGTAAAAATGGGTAAACTTTCAGAGCTGGTTTCCAAGGGATATCAGTCCACTGCTTCCTATTTGAGGTTTCAGAGTGATTTCCTAGGGACTAGGTCAGTGATTATGAGGAAATGTCTTCCAAATGACTTTAAAACAAGACAGTGTACAGCCCTTCTGCCCTGTGCTTGATGGAAAGTGCAAGCCTAATGACGATGAAAGAAGACAGATTTTTGCTCTTGTTGCATGGGCTGCAGTTGTTGCTTTGGATTATACATTTAGTTCATCAAGTATTTGTCGATTCTTCAGGAGCCAGTGTGTATCTAGGAGATGGATTTAATAGAGTCTTTTAGTTCTGCTGAATGTGTTGACATGAGCAAAACATTTGGTATGCAAGGAAAGAGTATTAATTATTTAATTATGGTGTGTGCCTGATAGACTCGGGTTTGGAAATATAATTCTACACGATTCAGATCAGCTAAAGTTGTAATAGAAAAACTGTCTATGTTCAAAATTGTAGTAGTGCTATTGTCTGCAGCAACTGACTAGAGTGATCGTAAGTTCACATTTAAAGTTATGTATTTTATTTTTATGTAACCTAGATTAACATCTGTAATTTTTTTGTAAATGTAACTGGTTTGTTTTTTCTTTACTTTGTAACTAATCCATGGCTGCTGACAGATTTGTCAGAAATCAACCTGTTAGGTTAGTGTTTGACAGAATTGCTGCCCCCTGGTCTCAGCTATGTGGAATAGGTACAGCCATTGATATGCTTATTAATACAGCTAACAGCATGTATAGAGTTAAGAAAAAAAAATATTTTTTCATCCCTGGTGACTTACTTCTAGGGTAAGAATACAGTGTAATGCTTTCATGGTTTGGGAGACTCATCAGTGCAGGCTGAAGGTGATAATGCCTGTCTAAAGAGAAACAAAATACAGAAGATAGATACACAGTGTTCTGCACTACTTGTGTGGACTGTGAATATTTTAGAAGTTTTAATGTCAAATTTTACAGCAATAAAACAGAAGAATAAATAGTGGGTGCTTCTGGTGCTTGTGTTGCTCTTCTCTGAATTTCTTTTGTTTGTATAACAAAAGAATTGTTTTGTTTGTTTTATGTGCCCTATTTAAACTGATTGCAGTTTAAACTGGACTTGTTTTTATTATCTGTAAATATTAAAAAGCTTTATTTTGTGGGAAACAAGATATAAACAAGCTCTACTGTTACATGTGAAAAAATCTGCAACTCTCCCAAATTTCTAGTTATTCATTTGCATGGGGAAATGCAGACAGTCAGGATGTGGCTAGCAAAAGGCTCCTTTAGAGTCTCTGTGCATGCAAGCTACAATTACAATGAAGACACAGCTACTGCTTTTGCTGCTGCTACTTTCAAGCTGGGTTGGTTTCTGTACACCTGCTTACCTAAAGCAGTGAGTCCTATGAAACACCGGATTGAAAATGCATGATTGAAGTGGGTGTTCTGTAGCTCCTGCTGCTGTTGTTGATGTGTCGCGGATGACCAAAGAACTCCTCAAGCAGCTCCTGAACTTCAGCGTTGAGCCTGCTGTGTTAAGGAAAGGGGATGACTCCATCCTTGCAGCTATTTAACTGAGTGTTCCATCTGGGTTGGAGCTCTCTCTGGGCTTTCGCAGGCAGTGTCAGGCTCCATGCTGTTATGGCGCTGCTGCTTGAAGTATCCTAGGTCGTTATTTTGCAGCTGATTTAATTCAGCATAACCTGCACCTACCTCAGTCACTATAAGCTAGTTTGTGGATTAACTAATTATTTACTTTATTTTAGGCAAGGTTGCAAACTGGAACTATTTTCTGAATAGAAATGGAAGAGAAATTAAACAGATTTAAAGGAAGTTAGCTCTTGTTTCCTAGCCTCTCAGTCTGGTGTGATTGCTACTGTAGCTCAGATCAGTCAGTGGCAGGATCAGAAACACCTTTTCATAAAGAATGTGACAAATAAGAAATGGTTTTGTGTGTCGATGCCTTCCCTGAAGTTATTACAAAATTATGAACTTACTGTTCCTGCATCACAACTAACAAGTTTTCTGAAATAATAAGAGATGGTGGACTCATTTGCTGATTTTTCTCACTTGCTTGTCCATCAACAGAGAGGCAGTCTGTTCTGCTGGATGAATTGCTACATATTATCTCCTAGTTAGAACTCTTCTGCTATATAATTAGAATAATTTTCAGAAGAGATTTTCGATCCAGTTAGATGCAATTTTGGAACAAGTTTCAACTGAAAAATCAGAGCAGATATTTTTACTGATTCTGATGAGTTTGCATTCCATAAGTTTTCAGTGGAAGGCCCAACAAAACACAAAGGCATACCTCACAAAATGAGAACCATGGAAGCGCTTCTCCGAAGGACTTCTCTGTTCTTGAATTACTAAAAAAAACAAAAGGCAAAACAGAAAACATCCTCCACCCAAACTTAGTTTAAATCTGTCGTACTACTATCAAAGACAGTAGTAAGGACATGCTACTCCATAGCAGTTTATTGAATGGCAAGGTTTCCTGCTACATTGTTTAAACTCCGGAAACTTAGGAAGATTTGAAAGGTTTTTTTCCTCTTAGGAGACCAATTTTAGATTTTTGTCATCCAGTCACACCAGATTAAAAAAAAAAAAAAGACCCTGCCATATTTCTAGCCAGGCTTCGGTACCTTTAACAGTAGTTACCAAAAGCTGCAAGATTGTTTTATAATATTTTTTTAGACTGTGAGTGTTATGTAATTGCCTCAAGTAAGCACACATTTTAAAGTTCATTCTATTGCTGAAGTCATAGGGCTTTTTCTCAAACTCATAGAGGGAAATAGAACCATTTTATTGGGCTATAGGTTGAGTTTGAGAGAATTTGCTCTCTGTACTCCTTTCTGTTGCTTTCTTCTGTGTAATCTTAGTTCATGATATCAAAAAGGATATTTTTAACATATTTCTGCATGCAGGTGGGAGATGTCTTTTATAATGCAACACCTTTCCTCTTTAGAAAAGCTGAGAGAGTTGGAGTTATTTAGTTTGTAGAAGAGAAGGCTCTGGGGAGACCTCAGAGCAGCCTCCCAGGGCCTAAAGGTGGCTACAAGAGAGCTGGAGAGGGACGTTTTAGAAGGGCATGGAGTTTCAGGACAAGGGGGAATGGCTTGAAACTAAATTAGATACAGGGAAGAATTCTTTGCTGTGGGAGTGGTGAGACACTGGAACAGGCTGCCCAGAGAAGCTGTGGATGCCCCAGCTCTGGAAGTGTTCAAGGCCAGTGTGGATGGGACCTTGAGCAACGTGGTCTAGTGGAAGGTGCCCATGGTAGGGTGTGGAACTACATGATTTTTAAGGTCTTTTCTGACCCAAACCATTATATGAATCTATAATGATTGTATGAAGAGGGAATTATTGCATATGTAAATGGATGGTTAGTTATTTTTTTAAAGAAAAAAACAAAATGGTAACTATATATAGACAGATTACTGATACAGTCTCTAAAAATACAGCCTCTTTTTTGTTCTGACCAGTCATGCTTTTCTATCCACAGAAGCTCCATGACTTGTGTTGCTCAAATAGATTTTGAAAAGTTGATTTTAATCATTGAGTTAATATTACTTTGTGAGCTAGTTGGAATTTTTAGAGAATGATGACATCTGTTCTGAGAATAGGTAGTGCACATGTGGGATCACCACAAGACTGTCTTGATTATCATTCTGCTGTGGCCCAGCTCCAGCTGAAAGGACATCTTTGCTCTCAAGGGATAGCTCAGTTATCACGACCAGGCAGTTCCGGAGTCTTTCTCCTAAAGTAGCAGTTGTTGGGCAGGACTGTCTGGAGACAGAAGTTAAGCTTAAATATTTAAATTCTCTTTAGTCAGGCTGGTAGATAAGAAGGGACAGTTAGAAGCTCATGATAGAATAAAAAATAACTTCAGTTGTGTCTGATGCCGATTTTGCAGTTTAATGCCTGTTTTACTGTTGTACTTTTGTAATGCTTGAACATCTTCAATGATTAATGTTATTTCTTTCTTTTGCACTTGAGTAAGAAGTTGAAAACTCAAAATGTGCTTTCTGACAATTAGATTGGCTGCAGATGTGTTTGTGTTTTGCTTTCAGGGTTTGTGGGGTTTTTTTGGTTATGCTTTGGTTTTTAATTAAAAAAGCAAACAAAAAAACCTATTCCTGCAATGACTGTTGCTCATTTTGTTTTTCACTCTGCTGATCTGCCTGAGCACAGCAGTCTGTCAGTCTAGGCTAGTCCTCTAAAAGATGTGTGCATGTACATCAGTGAAAGAATGACTGGCTCCTGCTCAGCCTCATACACATTTTGTTGTTCTCAGTTCAAGACTGTTCTCAGTTCAATCTAACAGAGATTGAAAGGAGAAGATTTCTCATGTTTTTCTTCATGTCATGGATATGTCTCTAAGATTAGAGATGGGAAAAGGGAAAGTATGGGGTTGTTACTTTTTTTATTTTGCTTTTTTAAAAAAATTTCTTTCAAAATGTGTTGTGTATGAATCATTTTCACAGTTTCCCATATGTAACTTTCCCTTTGGACTTCAGTTTATGCATATTTTTCTTATTCTACTGTGAGGAAGGGCTTTTGGCATGAGGGTAAGGGGACAGCATTTTTCCTCCTTAAAATTTTGTTGAAACTTGTGTAGCACTGAAACTGCTGTAACATCAGATCTTCTATGGTGATTTCATGCACTTTTCCACCAGAAGATCCTTTTCCAGTGAAAAGTATTCTATCAAGAGAGGCAGGTGAAACCATGCACGAGAACAGGAGCTTTTCCGTTCTGGATTAGCTTCTGTTGGTATTCTCCACAGACTTTGATCATTAGGCTGAACTGTGACAATTGGTAGGATCTATTTTTTGTGTGTGTGTCAAGAGAAAGAAATGATAGAAAAATTTCTATCACTTAATTTCTTTCTAAGCTTCACTTCTATTTAATTGCAACAAATAAATTGTAACATCTTATTCTTTATATTTCTTCATTTTTTTATTAAAATATATTTTTATTTTTAGGAGTTGAATCCAGGCAACTCCAGCAGCACTATGCTTAAACCTAGCTTTTCCTAACCTTGTAACCTGTTAATTATAGCAGTTAGAAGCAGTCTTGCATCATAGAGAGCTTTGTACTTCAGAGCTGGTTTTTTTTTATGAGACAGATCATAAGCAATCTTCAGTTTTTGAAGAAATATGCTTCTGATAGGAAACCATCCTTAAAATAACAGATAAGGAAAGTTTATTTTTGTAGTAAATAAATCTCAGGGTAATTGTTACTGCCTTTGCATTGAATGACAAATTGCAACAGCGATGTAAAGATGGGCACGTGAGCATTCTGAATTACAGAGGCCACAGTGAGAGCACATGGGTGACTCCCAATCACAATACTGCAAATGTGATACAGGTGGAGTTGACAGCAGCATCTTGTATTTACAATAGCTGTCTTAACAAAAATGCAACTGAGGATGCTTTTATGTATGCATGGTACAGTATTTATTAATTTAGTATGCAATCAGTTTTACCCTTCGTTTGATGGTAGTCAAGGCATTTGGCTGTAATAAGCAGGCAATCTCCTTTTACTTAAATGTGACTGATGCAAGGAAATACAAGAAACACTCACTGGTAGCTCAAAGTTTCAGTCATGGCAGATGAATTAGTTTTTCCTTTTGAGAATTTGTATTCATTTTAGGCACATATTTGAAAGTATTTACTGCATTTCGTAGCTCATATGTTTTTTTGAGAAGTACTGCTTCTTGTTTTGAACTCCCAACAGGCTTCCTTGTATTTACTCATCAGTTAGGAAGCTGTGAAAGTGCTCTTTGGTGCACTCTGTTCAGTATGCAGTGCAGATAAACCCTGACAGAGTGTGTACCATGTAGTCATGGGAACTTGGCCCCTATGAAAGGGAGACACTTAAAGTGACATGACTTAAAGTTGGGTTTAATCTTTAGGTCTGAGTCTTGTGGGGACACCTTCTGTAGGTAAAAAGCAATAAAAAAGTATTTGGAAGAAAACAGAGGGGGAAACAACCAACACACCATGCTTGTATTTCAGCATGGTGGCACTGAAGGACTGCACGTGAATAATTCAGAACAGATTGGCATTGGTTGATTTAATTTCCAGTATTTTTCTTGCTACAAAGAGTAAAACTCAAATTTTCGCAACTATCTTTGTGATTTGTAACAATTCAAATGAAGATGGTTGTTAATAATTTTAAACAGCTGATGTGAAGCAAATTTACAGAGGATAATTGTAAGAAAGATCATAACATCTTACTTTGAATGGAATAGTCCCTTGCAATGAAACCATTAGGCAGAATCAAGCCTAGAATGCTAATTATCAGTATTATTTCAAGTGCAAAGGTAGGCAATACAAGCATGTTCTAAAAAAAGGGCTCTCAACCAATAATGCTTTTATATCTCATGGGAATCTTTTCAGAGTCCAGTTAGTAGCATATTTTGGTGCTTCTCTTAGAGTCTGCTCAGCCAGGTTTGTTTGATACTGGCCAAGAGGTCTAAAGTTTATGGGTGAGTACAAAGGAAAATCCCTGAGATAATAGCATGAGTTTCCTTTCCTGAAGAAGTGCAGCTGGAAGTCCACACCCTGCTGAGAAGTGCCACAAACAGTTTATACTTCTAAAGAGAGAGTGTTGATCTGTATTATTTTATCTATATCAATATATAGTGGTTTGTAAATAATTCTATCAGTGGCCTAATGCTGAGGTTTTGTATAAGCATTGTGACAAGTAAGATTTTGGAGTACAGTGGGCTTGGTTGTGGTGATTAGGTAATACATTCCCTTTAATGCTCCTGTGAAAAGCAGCAAAATGCTGTAACGATGCCATTTTCTCCTTTATACACATAGATGTGCACGTGGGTGCACACGGCCTTCTTGTCTCATATAGTCAGTGGTGAAAGGAGAGGTCTGAAGTTGTGCTGTTAGTGTGGCTAAGCTGGAAAGAGAATGCTTTTTCTTTAAATAGCCACCTCTATCTTGACCTATCTTGTTTTATACTTCTTGTTACATTTCTTAATAGGAGAAATATAAAACTCTGATGCAGAAATAGGATCTTGCCAGTAGAGTATTTTCATTTCCTAGTTTTCTCCTGGTTAAGAGCTAAAAATCAAGTATGATGCTGGAGGTAACTTCCTGCTGAACAACAGTCTGTGGGACTGTCAGACCTTAGACATGGTGTACTCTGGGAGCCTTCTGTCCAGGCTGGTAAGAGATGGAGCAGGTAAGGGATCTGCAGTGGGGGTGGGACATGGACTGGGTTGCCAAGCCTAAGGGGTGGGGATCAGTGAAGCAAAGTCCAGCTGGCAGCAGGCTGCAAGTGGCACCAGTGCGTTCCAGGATCATTTTTGGGACTAAAACTATTTTGTATCTTTTAATTATGTGGATGGTGGGCTAGAGTGTGATCTCATCGAGTTTATTTGGATGATACCAAGTTGTTCATAGTGCTGGCAGCAGTCACCATTCAGTGGGACCTGGAGAAGTGGTATGACCCAGGAGGAGCCTCGTGTGAGTCATTGAAGAGAAATTGATATCCTGCCCCAGGGATGGAGTAGCCATGTGCAGCAGTACAGGCTGGCTAGAAGACAGTTTTATAAGGAAGAACCTTGGACTCAGGTGGATGACTTGTTGAGTGTGGGTTCACAGTGACAAAGGCCAGCCACGTAGTGGGCTGTGTTAGTAAAAGTGCAGCCAGCAGCCAGAAAATAGGGGTTCTTCCCTTCTGTCAGCAACTGTGAGACCACATCTAAAGTACTGTGTTTGGGGTTCACCAATACATGAAAGAAATTATGGACTGCCATAAGTCCAGATGAGTATCACCAAGATGATTAAGCGCCTAGAGCACATCACTTAGTGAGGGAAGACTGGACTTCTTCAGCCTTAGACAAGACTAAGGGAGGGTCATATTGCTTTCTCCAAGTATGTAATGTATGTAATAAGGGGGAACTGATAAAGCAGAAATTCTGATTAGTTTTGAGGGGGTGTATTTTTGGTTCTTTTTTATTATTATTGTTTGCGGGGCTTGTTTGTTTTGAACCACGAATTGGGTGAACAAGTGCCCAGAGAGAATGTGAAACCCCTTGTCCTCAGAGACATTCAAAACTCCACTTGACTGTAGAAGTAGGCTCCTTAAAATTGTTTGGACTGCATGATTTAATCTTTTAGAACATAAGGAGGCAGAGTAAAGTGGCTGTTTAGTTTCATGAATGTGTTTTCAGGTAGAAGTTTATAGTGAGCTTATTCTTGGAAAAACAGCATATTTAAACCTAATAGAACTGGTGTAAGCAAAATTGATGATTTTTTTCTTTCAGTGAAAGACTGCTTTAATAGAGGAAATGGGATACTGCTCACACTTCTGCAAATATGTAGTTGAAAAAGCTTATAAAATTTGGGGCTTTGTATGATTTTTAGGAATAGTTTGAATAGTTACTGAATGTTGGACAATTATATAATTCTTTATAAATGATCAATCTGTACTTCTGGAAAGTCAGCTAATTTATTCTGTAAAATTATAACTATATTACAGCATAACTATGTCTCTACTGGATTAATTTTTATTATTAACTTTTTTTTGTAGGAAGATGATTTGAATTTTGAATTCTAGAGCTCCCACCTTGAATTTATTACACTAATTTCCTTTCTTCTTGTAATATATTTTACTTTTCAAGGACATTATCTTTTGATTTTTTTGATTCTCAAAGCAATAATTTTGGACTGAAGAGGGAAATACATGCGAAGAAGTGTCCTTAATACAAAACTTAATCTTTTCTGTAGCACTTCAGAAAAACTTACTAGGGATGGGGGAGGCAGGAAAGAATAAAATATAGCAGGTTTTGTTTGTTTGGAGAGTTGTGTCTTGTTATGAAACCACACTAGGATTTAGCCTATTTTGGTTAGGTTTTTAGCACTTCATTGCCTAAAATCATAGAATATTGGGAAATTTTTTCCTAATGGCTAATCTAAACCTACTACATTTCAGTTTGAAGCCATTCCTCTTTGTCTTATCATTACATGCTCTTATTAAAAGTCTCTTTCCAGCTCTGTTATAGGCTCCTTTCGGTACTGGAAGGTGCTATAAGGTTTCCCTGGAGCCTTCTGTTCTCCAGACTTAACAGCCCCAGTGCCCTCAGTTTGCTTTTATAGGAGAGGTGCTCCAGTCCTCTGATTATCTTTGCGCTCCTCCTCTGGATTCACTCCAGCAGGTCCATGTCCCTCTTATGTTGGGGACCCCAGAGCTGGACACAGCACTCCAGGTGGGGCCTCACCAGAGCAGAGTAGAAGGGAAAAATCCCCTCCTTCAATCTGCTGGCCATGCTTTTCATTGTGCAGCCAAGGGTACAATTGGCAATTGCACATTACTGGCTTGTGTCTGATTTGTTTTTTTCTTTTTTTGATCACCAGAATCCTCAAGGCCTTCTCAACACTGCTGCCCTCAATCCATTAATCTCCCAGCTTTCTGGTACAGGGAATTGCTTGGACCCAGGTGCAGGAGCTTGGGCTTGTCCTTGTTAAACTGTGTGAGGTTCACATGGTCCCACTCCTCCAGCCTGTCTGGGTCCCTCTGGATGGTATCCCAACCCTCCAGGGTATCAGCAGCACTGCTTAGCTTGGTGTCATTGGCAAACTTATAAGAGTTCACTGAATCCCAGTGTCTGTGTCATTAAGAAGGATAATGAATGGTACTGGTCCCAATATGGGCCCCTGAAAGACACAGTTCATTACTGGAATTTGGAAGTTGAGCCATTGATTCAAACTCTGGATGTGGTCATCGAGCCAATTCCTTGTCCATCAAATAATTCATCCATCAAACCTGTGTCTCTCTAATGAATGGCAGGGATGACAGGGATGCTGTATGTGACCGTGTCCAAGGCCTTATGGAAGTCAAGGCTGGTGACATAAAAACCACATGACAATCAAAGTATATGAATGCAATGCTCATGCAAAACAAACAAAACCATTTTAATTAATACTTGTGCGTGTCAGTGTCACAGTCTTGAAAGTACCACACAGTGAGAGTAGTTGAGCTGTTCTGTGCAGCGTGTAGTAAGGAAATGAAAACAGCTGCTAGAAAAACGTAATGATGATGTTAAAACAAATTTAGGATGCTTTTGTTCAGTGATGACAGAGTGCCTGTTTACAACCTTCAAAAACTGTTTGTTAATTGTCAGTTTATGAAACTGTTGAATTTTAATAGAGTTGAATGATGCCAGGATGAGTATAACAAAGAGTGGAAATCGTGCCAGGCTGTGCCACCTTGTAAGTAAGCAGGACCATTGTGGTCCATCCCTGTGTTCTCAATAATGCAATAGACAATGGTGATGGTGCTTGTGAAATCAGCAGGAACAGGTGACTTTTAACTAAGAATTTTTAAGGAGGTAGCTTAAATCTAAGATTCTCTGATGTTGGTTGTGTTTTGGCTTTGTATTTTTCTTCCTTCACTATGTGTCAAAATTATGGGGAAAATTGTTAAATGAAGAGTAATGATGCTATGACAATGCAAGTGGGATTTCCTGACTATGTCTATTGTCTAATCCAATCTCTTGTCCTAGAAAATTATTTATATTATCTGTGTTAGTCATGAAATTGAAACTTATTAAAACAGACAGTGAGTTTATAGCAGACAATAAGTTATAACTAACTTGAAAGAGAAAGTTGAATGAAGTTGCCTTAAATGTTTTGTTTGTTTTTACTGTAAAACTGGTCTCACACACTACATTTTCCAAACCTTGTAAATGATGCTTTGATTACTTTTACAAATTTATCTTCATACGAGGCCTTGCCAAAATCAAGCTTTTATGATTTGATTTGGGAAAAGCTACTTGGGCAAAACAATACAATTTTGATTCTTTTGCAAGGCAGATGGATATATATGTTTTTTAATTTTCTAGTATATTGTCATAGCTGCAGCACTTGCAGCAGTATCATTTTCAGGGGATGTTTTTCAGTGGGTTTTTTTTTGTTGCCTGTTTGGTTGGTTGTGGTTTTTCTTCCTGCATCTCTAGCCTCTTTCAGGGAGGGATGAAAGAAGCCTGAAGAGACTCTTTGATGTGAAGATGTACTTAAATTATTTTTTGGTGTTATGATACCAGGACTGTCTGCATACAGATTTGGAAAAAATGGTGGTGTTCCTTAGGTGATGTGATTTAAGCATATAGAGAAGTAAAATTGTTTGGACCTGCAGAAGCCCAAGTCCCCAAATATTGTCTGCTCACTAGTACAGTTATAAGGAAAGAGATGCTAGTTCTCTCTAAACCCTCCTTTTAAAAAATGTTTATAATCCTCTGGTGGCAGTTTTGTTGCCAAGCTTCCACCGGAAGTGCTTGGAAGGAGATCTTGTTTAAACTGGCAGAGAAAACATGAGAAGAAATGCAATTTTTTCTTTGCTGACACTTTTCAGGTTTAACGAAGCTCTTTGCTGCTGACTTAAACCCTCAGATTCACTTCCTGCCCTTCCCTGTCTCCCCATTTCATTTGAAGTGCTCCATATGCTTCCTTGCTTGCTTTTTTCCTCCATGTCTAGGACAGGTTCTTCAAAAATGTTTTTGTCTGTGGTTAAAACAGCTGTAATGGTGCTGCTTTACTTCAGCAAAGTCTGGTCTGTTAGCTGAACTCATGTGTAGTTTCGTACAGCTTCCTGTTTTTCTCATCCTATTTAATTAGGCAACATGTTGCAGCAAAGCAGCTTCCTTTAAAATGAATCAGTGAATATTGTACATATTGTAAATATGAAAGCAATTCGTGTCTCTTTGAATCTTACAAAATCTTGGGTATTTTTCCATAGCTTTAATGTTTGTGTGGAAGACCAAACCTGGTTGCATACAAAGCAATTTTCTCTCTTTCTGTGTATTCCTTTTCAATTTGATTTGATTTACTTTTTGTTCTCTATGCTGCCTTTTGATGATAACAATAAAGAACTGTCCTGCCTTATTTTTTTCTGTCATAATCTCTATTGCTTCATGACATAACTTGTTCCTACAAGTAATGGTGCTACTTCATTGGGTCCAGATGAGTGTATGCCATTAGATAATTCATCAATAAAATTGACAAGTACTTATTAAAACTGTCTCATTTGTCTTGCAGTGAGCATGGTATAGTGCGATTGTTCTTAAAGCAATACAGCTGTTTCTTTGAAACATTCGGTGTGTCCTCTCTGTGAGAAAAGCAAAGGGAAATAAGGAGTTAATACAATGTAGCTGGTGCAGAGCATAGTTCATAATATAAACCAGGGAAACAATGGCTTGGGGATTAGTGTGAAATCATTGATTGGTTCATGACTCAAACTGGGAAACTACTAGGTGGAGTGATGACATCTTGCTTGTAGTTGTTGTATGCTGAAAGCACATGTACATTGTGTACAAAGATATCTGGATGGATGCCTCTTTTCTGATAGAGTGATTTTGCCTGTTGTAAACATGCACCTGGATGTTTGTCCACATGCCAAAAGTTAAGCCAGAAGGCTGTGATTTAGACTTACTCAACAGGACATTTTGGAGTATCGTTCTCTCATCAAGTTGCTATATGACTGTTTAATTTGAAACAAACCTATAATCTTGTGGTAGAGGAAGAAAACCTGAACCTTGTTCATCATAAAGCAGCCTTAAGTAGAGCTAGAGCTTGGCCCGAGGCTTTAAAAGTAAGTAGATGCACCTGTAGTGAATGTTACTGGGTGCGAGAAACACCCTACGTGTTTGTGATTCCTGAACATCAGTGAGTGGAGTGCAGTGCTTGAAGGACTTCCCAGTCATTATGGACTGGACTGCCAACCTACTGAATAGTTCCACCATTTGAGGAGTTTATGGTGCTTCTGCTGGAAGAATTTGCAAATGAAATTAAAGCTTGACCACAACCAAGAATTTTAAAATAAAATTTAGATTGCTCTCAAAACAGCCCTAGATGAGTTAAATGTATAAAATACTAGGGTTTGATAGTGTGAATTTTTAGTTATTGCTTATATATGCTGAAAGTCTTTTTGGTGTTGTTTCCTATCTGTGAAATGCAATTGCAGGAAAAAGAAATTGATCTCTCTTAGTCAGATGAATGCTAGAGAAGTGGATTTGTCCCTGTCAAGTTAATGAATTTGTCTGAGATACTAAAAAAAAAAAAATCATGTAGCGTGTTTTCCATATGACCAGTAATCGGAATTTCTTAATTTCTGAGAACTTGCTTTGAAGTCAAGTAGCCTAGCTGAATGAAGAGAATACTGAGGTCTCCACCTGAAGGCAATTGAATGTATTAACTGATCATAGAAGACTTTACAAAATGCTGGTGTACACTTAACCTTAATGGAAGATCTTTAATAGGTTACCTTACTGTTTTTAACAGGGTCAGGTAAATGAATTAATATTGCAAAATTCTGAGATTATAGTAGAGTCTCATAAAATGGCAAAAGAAAACTTAATATTTCTGTTTTCAATGCAGGGTTTGAATAGCATGTAGTTTTGGCAGGAAGGAAAAATATGCAAGCCTCGATGTTTATAATGAAAGTAGACTGAAAATGTTTTTAAAAAGCAGTTCTTTGAGTACCACTTAGCCTTTTGGGAAGATGGGTTGGGATAAATTAAAATGAAAGTCTATAGAGACAGATGGTCATTTAGGGATGTGTCTTACATATGGTAACAATTAAGATGTAAATGGAGCCTGCAACTGGGCTTCTGTGTTCTGTACTAACCTAGCTTTTTACCCTCTCTGTTAGGGTATACTCACACACATCAGTACAAAATATGTACACACACCTCGGTATAAAACTGAATGGAGCTGCTGCTTTTCTGTGTGCTGTGGTTTCTGGCCCACTAAGCAAGGCACATGCAGCATGTAGAGAGCCAGTGCTCTTTCTTCAGCAACATGGGCATTTAATTTGAATCAAGTTGATACATAAAAAATAAGACTTGACCCAGCCATGTCACTTCTCTCCTGAAACTTAAAGACAGTTGGTAGGTTTAGGGTGGTATAGAATCAGACTGGTTTGAGTTGGAAGGGACCTTCAAAGGCATCTATTTCCAGTGTCCCACTAGTAAGAAGGAAGATCTTCAACTAGTTCAGGTTCATGAGCTTTGGTTTATTTGACTGCATTGTAGTCTCAAACAGGCTTCCCGTAATCAATGGGTTTGTTTGTGTTGGGCTTTGATTTTGTGGATTAATCTTTAGACCAATTTTGAGCATTCTTAGGAAGCTTTTAACTGAGTTTGAAGAAGCCCTACTTCATACTTTGTATGCAGTTTTTAAAGCATTTTTAATTTCTTTTTATTAATAATGGAATTAACAAAATGGAGTAGAACAATGTTGGTTGAAAAGATAGTTTGTGTGGAAAAATGAAAATGCATACAGCATTAGTAATAGATGTGTTTCTCAAGTGCATATGGTACATGGGTGTAATGCTTTGGGCTGCCTTGGATGTTGCTTTCCAAAAAATTGCATGAGCCATGTCATGAAGTATAAAGCCAAAGGTAGATAATGAAAGTTTATAATCATGTTCCAGGATCTGCTAGGGGCCAGGTATAGTTTAATACTTAATGAGCTGAAGCATCATGTTATTGCTCCAGAATGCTAGAGTCAAAAAACTTACATTTCAGCTGAGGAAAGAGAAAGCAATGTTTAAGAACTTCAGCAGTATTAAACTTAAAATTAAATTGAGCAGTATTTTAAAAAGTTATATGAATTTCTGCTCAGACCTTGAGCAGAGCATTTGGATGGTACTTTCCACCCAGCTTTCCATCCTTCTGTTTTATGTTGTATATCTTGTGAAGGGCCTAAAGTTGACTGATATCAAGTCTATGTGGGTGGCTCTTAAATGCTGCAGTGCTTGTAGCAAGGCCTCCAGAAGAATTGGAGAACAATCTTTTCTATAAACGCTGCTTTTATTTTTCAGAAATAAAGTTTTTATTCATATTTTGTGGGTAGTTTGTTCTGAAAGACAGTGTATGTCTCTATAAACTCTACTGGTTCTATCCTAGTTATGCTGGTATGTATTCTATCCTGTTACTTATTTCTGTAGCTGCATTAACTTAAAAGCTTCTCAAACTCCTGGACTTAGTGAACATGATAACGAAAAAAGTGAATGGTTAGGAATTGAAACCTACATTGTGGGTTGAGAAGTGTTGTTGAATTGTGTGTTATGGTTGAAACAGTAAAAAGTTTACTTGCTCAAGATACTCTCAAAAATTGTCTAGGTTGTCAAATTTTTCACCAGAAACTACCACCACATTGAGTCAAACTACAAGTTCCCCTAACCTATCCTGCTCTTTAACAATCACTGATCAATAGCATCTGTCTTGGGGAGGACATTAACAGTAAAACTTAACCATGATATCGTTTCAACAATTTGCTGCTCAGAAATTTTCTGAGCTGAAGATGATAAACTATTAAACACACAGATGTCTTGGATATTCTTCTCATTAATTAGAACTTGTTATCATTTATGAAAACAGAAATTTCACATCTTACCTAGGTGGTGCTTAAGATAAAAAGCAGAGTTTTTAATTAAACTTGCATTCTTATGACTTAATTTGGCATTTTGATGGTATGAGAAAATAATTAGTCATTCCCTGTTTATTTCCTCTGCTCCTCACAGACTGTAGACCTCTCTTGCTTTACATCAGTCACTTCTTTTTGAGCTTGAAGAACATAAGCATACACGTATCTAATCTCACCCCCTTAGGAGGCATTTCCGTAATTGAGGTCAACCTAATTGCCTTCTTATATCCCTCTTTTAACTTTTTGAGATACAAAGAACAAAATGCAGATGTACTATGAACTTCCTTCTTGGTAGAATGATGTCGTCTGTGCTGCTTTTACTCTGTCCTCAGACAGAGTAAAAGCAGAAGATCCTGGTAGCTCCTGAATATTCAAGGAATAGTACAAAAAAACTCTTTAAACTGCAGTGTGTATTTTGTCTACCATGGTCATGGGTGATTCAGAGACTCACAGTATATATATAGATTTACAAAAGTGTTTTTTTATGTGCATTGCTTTATGCCTTTAAATATGTATTTTTCATCTGCTCTCTTAAGGGGCAATTAGAATTTGTGAAGTTATATGACTTCCCCACATCTAGTTTTCGTTTTTCTTACTTGAACATCTTATATCATCAATGACCTTTGTCACTTTACCAACCACATCCTTTCTAGACAGTGTAGGATGGATTGAGCTGCACAGATGGCAGAACTGATTCCTAGTGCCTTCTCTTGAATGGCAAAATGAACAGTTTATTCCTATTTCCTTTAATTCCAAACATTTGCTGCTCAGAAAGAATGGCTTCTCATCTTATGTCAGTTACTTTTTTTATCAAGCACCTTTGGTGTTGAACATTGGTAGATCTTTTTGGAAATTCAGGTAGACTGTGTCAAATAAGTTGCTAACAAACCTATTTGTCCACCTAGAAGTGGGTGTAGTTTATTAAATTACTTGGATCCTGGGGTATCTCTTTACAAAACTCATGGTTTGGGTTATTTTTGTTCTCCCTCTCCCCATGTTTGTCAGTTTCTTTGTCATGTTGAGGTATGGGAATGAGAGCTGAAGTTCACAGCAGAATTAAGACAAGCTTTTTGCTTTCAGTGTGTTTGAAAAATATTATTGGTTTGTAGGTATTTAGAAAAATTATTACTGCAGATCTCTTGGTTTGTGATTTTTACATTTAATTTGTAGAGCGCTTCTATGATTTCCTGATTTGCCCATGACTTCATCTTTTTGGGGGATGTCTTCTTTAAGTAATCTCCTTTACAAGCTCTTTTGTCATTGTGGTCTTTCTGATAAGTTCTGTTTTTTAAATGACAGCCGTTAATTTTCTTAGGTACAATTACTTAAATCATTATAATCAAAGTTTTGAATTTTTGTATAAGGCAGAATGGGGGAAGATCCCAACATACCTTGTTGAAAAATTGTAATACTGAGAATTATACGTGAGTACTAATTTAGTGCAAGTATTTACAGTGTTTCACCAGGAGACCATCTCACATCAAACATAATTTTAATGTGCTTTCAAAACATTTTTGTGTTTTGAATAAGCTTAGGTTAATAATGCAACTGTTTGTACATTTTCATGAAAGAAGTCCTTTTAGCCAGCTGACCTTTGCTGAAAACATGTGCAAGACTGGAATGCTTATGGAAGAATTTTAGCTTAGAAGTACACTGAAGACATCAGCATCTAAATTTCCTTTACTTTTTTTTTTTATTTGAAGAGGTACTGACACCCACTAGCAAGTGGAATTGGTGAACGTATTTTCCATGCATTGTCCCTGTTCATTGAGGTGATGTTCAGAATGTCAGGAGACTTCCTTCTTTCCATGTGGAAAATGAGATGACACTTCTGTGGGTCAACAAAAATTAGAATATCCTGGTCTGAAGTTGTCATCTGAGAATTGGGCAGATGCTTACTTCAAAAACATGAGTGAGTACTCACAACTGGGCTAATTAATTTAGGAGAATAGGGGTAAGATTCACAGTGTTACAGCTTTTTCTCTTGCTTAGTTAAATGAGTAAAATTAAAAATATTTATTCTTTACAATGTTATCCATATGTCTTCAGAGAGAAGATTTTGTGCCCTTTTTCTCCTGTCCTTATGTCATTGCATTGCAGTGGGGCAGAGCCTGTGCTCGGCGCTGCTGGAGCTGCATTAACCACACAAGTGCCTGCACAGGAAACGGAAACTTTCTTGCATGTGCTGCAAGAGAAGTTATGACATGGTTGTGCAGGTGGCACTGCTGGCAGGAAGTTCTGCCTCTCCACAGGAAGAATGTCCCTTCTCTGCCCTGTTCCTGGGGAGGGTTGGTCAGGGAGAAAGGTGGGATTACCAGTCTTTATGTGGACATGATAAATTCGGGATTTAAACGTGTGTAGCCAGCCGCTTTTAGTTACACTGTTGGCCAAAGCAAAGGATAACTTTGTTTTTTTCATGTTGCCTTTCAGCTTGGTTTTGTCATGGGTTTCTTTTGATCACCTGTGTTGCACGGCAGCAGTAAAGGATGTAAGTCCTCGAAGCTTAACTTGTTAACCAAGCAGTTTCTTTGTTCTTTGTTTCAATACACATCCTTGTATCAGAGGGCAGGTGAGCCACTGGTGTTACACAAGTCCCCTTTAGCCGGGGGTAGTTGCATGTGCAGCAAGAGTGGTGTTTGCTACCACCCTTCCTTCCCGGCCTGCTTTTCTTGCCAGGCTTGTGTGCTTGGAACAGTGAACGAGCAGCACCTGACTGTGCCGTAGGAATGGCTACATCTTGGCTCTTGCTGCTGCAGAATGAATTGCCTGACTCTCCTTGCTTTTATTCCTGTTGATTGGCCATTTGCGGTTCTTTTAGGAGAATATTTGTTTACTGAGCTGGATGTTTTGACTGATGGTTTTTAAGTGTGAAAAAAATACCAAAGAGGCATCTACCTCACAACTGGGATTGTGCTGGGAAGACAAAATGAAGAAGTTCTGTGAAAACAAAAAGGGATGAAAAAGTAGATCTAGTTCTTCAGGCAGGTTGGAGGAATAGTCTTTTATGTAGTCTTCAGCATGTGGCTCTCTTCATCTAGTTTCTTTTTTTCTTTACAAGATGGCAAAATGTATCATTAGATTTAAATAGGAATTTGTTTGAGGCCTGAAGGTATTCAGAGTGGGGGTTTTTTTGGAATCTTTGATGTTCATTAGGGAGTAGTTCTGTGCCAGGTAATGTTTGCTTTTTTTAGTTTCCTTTGCAAACTGCAGTTGTACTGTTTCATACTTCCCCCTGTAACTGTTCATATTTCTTATTTAGCTTTTCTCTCCCAGACAGCCTCCTAGGCTTTAGAAAATTTGGTTATCTGGCTTATGTGGGATTAAATTTAACACAAGAGAAAATGAAGAAGATATAGTTTTGGGGTTTTTTTCTTTGTATTAGTGGGGTTTTTTGGTGNAAAGGATTGTAATTTTTTTTTTCACAGCATGTTAGTATTAAAGTTGCATATGAATGGATAGGTTATTCCCATGTGGTCATTAAAGTCAGTAATTAAAATATTACAGTCTTGATGTCATGCTCTGTGCTTGCTTTTTATATTTTTCTTATGATAGAGAGTAAATTGTATGTTAATTTTATTTCCTGTTTATGTTCCGAGTAATTCAGTGTTTGTTTTTCAGATAATTTTAAATATTTTTTTTTAATGTCTAATGGAAACACTTCACAATTTTAAGAGATGACTTCATAAAATTAGCAAAACTTTACATTTGATGTCATATTTAAACCAAAATACTGTTTAGAAAGAAAAAGAGTAGTTATGCCCTGTGAGTCATTACTTAGAGCAAATGGAAACTGTTACTTTACTTTTAGCTTGCATAGATTTGTCTGGTTCTTGCTTTTTGCTTTGTTTCCTCAGTCTCAATGCATACCGTTTTCTCCACTCCTCGCATTGTAAACTTCCGTCTGAAGTCGTGGGGGAGCTGGTACTACAGCCAGGTGTCACGAGTGTTTACTAATCAGATTAAGAGAAACTGAAATAGAGAAAGGAACTTGCACGGAAGGTCAGAGTATTGTGACAACAGTAATGAAATGTCTACGTGGTTTGTGTAGGAAGCAACCAGGTTTCAGCTTAAGGCCAGCAGCCTGTACCAAGGTTACTCTGTGTGATTGATAGGAGAATTACTCTTTGAGGGCTGATGAATAAGCTGGATTTCTGTCTCTGTAATCGTGTTATGACCCAGGCTGGCCTGAACAGGTCACAGGGCACCACTGTGCCAGCTGAGCTCTGTTGTTGATTTCAGCCGGTGATACCACTGAGATGTTGCAGGTTGCCTAAGAGAAGCCTGAGCAGGCAACCTGCAACCTTCTGGATATTCTCAGTAGCCTTTGAGGTGTTCTTTCTTCTGTTTCTTAGTGAATGGCATTTACTGATTGTTACACTCTTTTGCTAAAAGGGATTGTGAGAAACATACCTGAAAAGCTTTATCTAATTCATGAAAGGTGTAACTTTCATAATAAAGTTGAATGAATGGTGAATTAAGTAATAAATGGAACAGTAAATTAATTTTAAAAAATTACTCCCTACACCAAAAGCAAATTTCAGCTCCTGAAACTAAAATAAATGTTGCCAAATGTATTGGGTCCTTTGTGGAATAAGAACTGTCTCTGCCCAACATGAAGGCAGCTTCTGATGTCTTCTCACAGCAGCCACCAATCAGCCCCTCTTTATTGCCCTACCTACCCCCAGTTACCAAAACCTTGAGACATAAACCAAATGCACTAAATAACACATCCACCTATCAGAAAAGTGATTTTAATGTTGAATTTGAGAATGTCCTTATCCAAGTTGTGATATCAGCAACTGTCAAGTATAGCTGCTGATTAGAAAATACAGTGGTGAAAGATTGATCAAAACATGCCTGAAATCAGCACACAGTGCTGATAGTGCAATGCTTTGCTAAGACTCTCTAATATGAGATTGCCTGAAAGTATTTGCCAAGAAGTAGTTTGACTGTTAAGTGTACTTAAAGGACATTTAAATCAGTTTTTCACAGTTATTGCATGTGTAGCAAGTTTGACAATTTTGGGGGATCCAGACTTTCAGCAGAGTTGGTCTAGAAGTGTATTCTGTGCTTTTAGGAGTTCTGTGCATCCCTTGTAGATTTTGCAGAATGGATATATTAAGTGGATGCTGATGTCCAGATTGCTGATCATGTACAGGAGTTTCTAATGCACATGATGTGAACCTTGGGTCAAAAACCCTCTGGGAATTCAGACAGCTGCAAAAAATCCTCAATTTGTGTGGGCACAGTTTCTGAGTTTATTACCTTATTATACCACTTCACTGCTTGATCATCCAGCTGGAATGGGAACTTGTGCTTCTGATAACCCCTTGAATAATCAAAAGGGTGTATGTCATAGGCAGCTGGAGTGTTTGGTAGCACACTCGTCTTTGGTAACTTGCTACATGGTGGAATTAAAAATTCATTACTATTTTGTTACCTTAAAACCACAATCAACTCTAACCAGGGTAAAATAGAGTGCAGATTTAGAACATCCATCATGACTTTGTAAGTGGCAACACACAGTGCAAATGTTTCTAAATGATGTAGGAAAAACATGGAAGAATGATATTTAATCAAGTTGCGACCGACTTCACTTTTCTCCCCTCTCACACTGAGTCAGCTGGAGAATTGCCTTTCCTGGATTCTTTCTTTCATTGTACCTCCTGCTGCACCTGGTAGATGCAGTGTTTGTGTGTATGACTAATCTTGTCCTTGAAGCCATGGGTGAAAAAAAGGGGAGGTCTAGACTTAAAATCTTTTTCCATTTTTTTCTCTTTCTTTCTTGCAGCTGCAAATACGGGTCAGGGTGTCTTGCAGACTAGAACATTGTATTTGATAGGGCGATTAACAAATGTGTTTCCCTGAGAGTGTGGTAAAATTTGCTGTCTGTTTTTGTGACTTGCTAAGTATGTTACCCTGCAAAGTCTATCTGAGTTACCTTTCTTTTTGAGGGTACAGACTGTCAATTTAAACACCAGCACTCATATTTTATACAGTGTACTGAATGGGATAAGTATGTATCATTACAGGCATTGAATTGTGTGTAGCCATAACGAGGTCTGCAGTTTTTGTGGTAACTGATCTCCAACATTTTTCCTTACAATAACAGTAAATAGTAACCTATACCTGCTTATCAAGTGTAAACAGGGTGTGGAATGAATATTTAAGAAAAACACACCAAAAAGCTCATTACTTTAATGTGTAATTGTTTCTCTTTTGTCAGAATAAGAGATATTCAGTTGTTCTTAACACAACTGTAATAAAATCATCATCTTTGAAAAAGAATAGCTTATTTGAGAGTACTCATACTCTAAAGATAATGTATAAGATACACAATTCAGTAGAAATAGTTAAATTGTATATTAATAAAGATTTTGTTGCAAATATTCCCTATTTGCTGTGATTTATAATGAATGAGTTGTAGCAAGACCTGTTAAAAATTACTCCCTTATGTTTACTCATTCCAGTGTTAAGTGAAAAATTTCTGGTTTTAGTTCAGTAGTACAGTAACTGCACCACTGATGACTTAGCTGAAGTTAAAACCTCACAGATGTGTTATTCTTGAGAACACTTGAAATAGCTCAGATGATACTATTTACAGGCAGAGCAAAATCGTGGACAGCTTGTTTTTCATTCCTTTCTATCAGCGGTTTAGATCAATTGGGCTGCAAGCTGGCAATTATGTTTCATCTTTGGAGGCCCTAAAAAATACCTTTAAGGTACATATATGTTTTAGTGTCTCTCTTGGTACTTTTTGAAAATAATGCTTCTCCTGACAAGTGAGTTGCTTGGAAACTGCTGGATGATTTGGAAGGTGTATTTTCTGGTCATAATACTCCTTGGTAATGCATGGTGCAGATGCAGTGAAGGCCTTTAAATTAGGTAACTGCAACGATTGCACTGTGCTGTTAATGGAAGCTTGTAAAAACATGGTCTAAGCTACTCAGGGTTTGTTTCAGGCTGGAAGCATGCATCTATTAAAGATTTCAATTAATTTTATTTGTTAAGATGCTGTATATTGGTTATATGTCGTAAGATCTGGAAAACAAAACAACCCAACTGATATTGTGTGCTCTATGGACATTCACACATTGGTAGTAACTTACTGGTTATTCAAGACTTGGTTTTACTTTTATAAATATTGGTGAGTCATTTCTGCAGAGGTTATTTTGCTTCCTTGTGTCACAAGAAATCATTTAAAACCTGCTGTTTGTGCTAATAAAGAGCAAAAAGCTTTATACTGACTTAAGGCATAAACAAAAGAGAGGTCTCAACTGAGCATGCCACTGTTAAGGCATAAAAAAATCAAAGCAGCTGGTTGAGTAGCTTGGAGGTTTCTGTTTGTGCCAGCCTTGCCAAGACATCTGTGTTCTATAAGACATTAATGGGAGAAGTTGATTTCAAATAGATGTAGGTTTTTGATAGCTTGGCATTTGAATAAAGGGTTTGTGTAAGTTTCCTTGGTCAAAAATGCAGCATGCCATGTACTGTGTCTTCCACTGCAATCTTTCTGAAATTCAAAGTGTTTTAATAAGAGTCTGTTTTAATTTGTAGTGTCAGTTTTGTATCAGCTGTTCTCTTACCAAGCTGAGAGGTATTCGGATTCATTGCAACAGTTGAACCAGCGCTGAGTTTTGCCTTGTGAAAACTATGGGGAGAATCTTTGCTTTTGGGATTTTAGATTAGCTGTTGTATCACTCAGCTGGGAAACTATGAGGTGCACAAGTTATTTGGCTTTTAGCTGTGAATTTCAGAAATGATGCCAGAAGAGTATCATATGGT
Organism: Chaetops frenatus; assembly: GCA_013400775.1. Lineage (NCBI taxonomy): Eukaryota > Metazoa > Chordata > Aves > Passeriformes > Picathartidae > Chaetops > Chaetops frenatus. Next base: position 269,838 of record VZTR01003433.1, read on the forward strand.
AGCTATGAGTGAATCTTTGGAATATCCTTTTTATAGCAGAAAATTGCTTCCAGCTAATTGGTTTAGAATGCTTTTTCTTTCAGTTTCACAAAATTTGACATATAAGTGAGATTTTATTTTTCCCCCAAGATTCCCAAGATATCCAATACACATAATCCTACACTCAACCTAACTCCAGGAGCCCGTGATACCACACTTCATTTTAAATTACGCCTGTAGGGATCAGAAAATACTGCAGTATCATGGAAAGTGTTTGCTTTCTTGTAAGACTGAGGATTCTCTGAATTAGATGAACTCAGTTGAAGTCACTGACACTTTGTTATGGGAATAGTAGTTCATTTTGGCTAGGATACTTAATTTATAAAGTCACATGGTGCTACAAATGGCCCAGGAAGTTTTAGTTCTTAAACTCAGAATAAAATTGAGAAGAACAGCTAAGATGCTACTAATTGCTGTGGAATAGTGATGTTGAAGTGAAGTTTTTGTTTGTTTGTTTTAATTTTAAAGTTCACATATGTAGGAGCATGCATACATTTGTTGCATCAGGTAAACATGTTATTACCCAAGTGACCATGTATTTTTAACTTATTGTTAAGTGAAGGCACCTCAAGGTAGTAACAAACATTACTCAAAGTAATGTAACAAACAGCGTGAAAAAATCTCTGGAATTTAAATTTCTTACTTATTAAAATAAGTATTACTTAACTATTAGCAGTATGAAACTCGTAAGTGTGAACTATTTGTTTGTGGAACTCAAAACTACAGGCCAAAACCTAAGTCATCATTTTTCAGAGTTTCATAGACAAAGTTTCTGTAGCATCTGTTCCTGCAGGGCTGGGCCTGGTGAGCAGCTGAAGGTGCTGTCTCTGCACGAGCCTGAGCAGGGCTGTCCTACCTCTCTTCCAGCCCTGGGCTGCACATTCTGCTGTGCCACACACAGGAGTGCAGCTGGAAGGCACAGCAGCAGAGTGGGTTTGGGTTGTCTACTGGGAAAGCATTTCTGGAATAAAATTTGAAAAATCAAGGAAGTTCTGCATTTTTTCCTTCAATTTAATTAGTAGTGCCTATAATAGGACCTTGGGAACAATTCCTTTTTTTTTTTTTTAAAAACGCATGGTTTCTAGATTTGTGTATTATCATATTAATTAGTGGTCAGTTAATCTATGAATTCACTCAATTGTTTTGATAGACTGTGGGTATGTGGTGTGTTCTTTGACTGTTTTGCAGTTATCTGCTGAAGAAAAACCATGTTAAAATGTGTCACTTGTCTGTTATTTTTTTGGGTAGGTAGTGGAATTCATGGGGTTTTTTGGAAGGATGTGAACTTTTCTTGAGCTCTCAGCCAGAACGGCTGCAGATAAATGTGTTCTGCAAGCTGTTTGCAAGGCACTGATCGACTGACAGACAGAAAGAGACAGTGGGAATAATGGAGACTTGAGGGAAAAAACCATGAAATTCTCCAAGTGCAAGTAGAAGGAGGAAGAGACTAGGTGGAAGAAAGACTGGGCATGGAGTGGGCGAGCTTAGACAAACACAGTAAGGATTCAGAGAAAAAGAGAAGCCCAGAGAACTTTAACAGCAGGCAGAGGAAAGGACACGGTGTTACGTGAGTTGGCTGTAGATTTTTCAAGTCAGTAAGTTAAAACGAATGTAACCAAAAGAGGTTTTATTTTTAACCACACACAGCAAGGCAGGCAGCCTTTGGGAAACTAGAGCACTTTCAGAGGTGCATGTAAATGCAGCTTCTTGGAGCTTGTTGATCAGGGCCTGAACTTGGTGAGGGTGAGATTTTCTGGTTTTGCAGTAGGTTTTATGTAGTTTTGGGGTTTTTTTTAAAGTTCACTTTTTTAATCCAGTCCTTGACAAATTCACTGATCTCTGGGATACAGATGAAGAATGTGTTATCTTGTACAGTTCTCCAGAGAAATGAGTGCCTTGATTTCCTCAAAAATAGCTGGCTAGTATGTACACCTGCAGCTGTGCTTGGACTTTGTGGGGAGGAGTAACCTTACAAATTCCCACTTTTAACCTGTTTTCTCTTGCTGTCTTCCACATGTGTCCGTACTTGGCTCTGGCCTTCTGTGTTCTTTTGCTTATAGACTTAAAGGGAACTTGTTTGAATTCATGTTGCCTCTTATCCTTGCTAAGGACTCCCTATGACTGCTCAAATGTTACATACGTCTCTTTCATGTTGTCAGCAGAAACTTAAAAAGAGTGCTGTCTGTCATGCTATCAAGTGCTGTCTTGTTGTACTCCTCCTCTGTGTAGGAAAGCATTTTCATTTTCTTTCATGTGTTGCCTCTGACAGATAAGAGACTTTGACACTTGCAGAGTTCTTACCCCAAAGGAGTTTGGCTCATGCTTGGGCTCTTTGGCAATATGAGTAAGAATATTCCTGCCTCTGCTATGATTTGACTTTTTTTTTTTTTTCATTTTCAGACTATATTAACTATGTAGACGTTGTCATTAATTGGTCAAGTCCTTATTGCTGTAGAAATTAATTTCTTTTCTTCATTTTTTAAGGAGCTAGAGAATAGCATGTACATCTTAGCAAGTTTCTGATGATTTACAAACTTTAAAATAGATCTTTATAAAAAATTAACTTTTTTTTTGGTATGGTATAAAATTGTTACTATTGGAAAAGACCACTAAGGTCATCAACTCCAGCTATCAACCCAGCACCAAACACCACGTTCACCACTAAACTGTGTCCTCAAGTGCTACATCCACATGTTTTTTGAACACTTTCAGGGATAGTGACCCCACCAGTTCCCTGGACAGCCTGTTCCAAATGACATCACCTTAACTTTTGAGTATATGAGATACAAGATGTACAGTGGTGCAGTCATCTCTAGCTTTACTCTGAAAGCCAGAGGATAAATTAGGCTGTGTGGTAAAAGGCTCATCTACAAAACCACAAAGGGACCCAGTGGAATGGTGACAGATGGGGAAATAGTCTGAGAAATGGAGCATCCTGACCTAGTTCTTCCCAGGTTTGCCACAGGAAGGTGATCAGTTCAAAGAGACTTATTATGGCATGGAGGGGAAGAGTATCCGTGAATTCTTCAGGATGTATTATGGAATGTTTAGGGAAAGGGCAAAAGGCGGGATATGTGATTCTGTAAAGGAGGATTCAAGGTGATTTGGAGTGGAAAAAGCATAAGAGAGCAGAATGAGGAAATAAAGGGGCTAGTCAGATATTGCTGGGTGAGAGGGCTGTCTTCTAAATCCATTTGTATATATGGAATATTGAGTGCCAGTGTCAGCCCACATGGAGTGGGATCATTGGGTTCTAGGGGCCCCTGCTCCTTGGTGTGCAGTCATCTGGGGAGAGTGCCATGTGTGGAGGCATCAGTGTGCACCAACAGCAGGGCTGGTATTGGCCTGGAGAGTAGCTCAGAGCCTTGGAACCTGGTATTGAAACAGCCATAAATCCTGGAGAGACAGAGAACAGGTCTGCCAGTTGGCTGACAGAGGGACTCACAGGTCCAAGCCAACTTCTGCAGACACGGTAAGGTCTCAGGCCTGATTGTGTTTGTGTGTGGTGTCTGTGCACGGGGCACCTCACACTGCAGTGATGTGCCTTTGTCCGTGGTAGCTGTAATGGGGCACAGCACGAGGAGCCCTTTGTGCTCTCTGTGGCTGCTGGAAGTACACACTCAACCTTTGCCCAGGCCAGAACCAGGAATGTGGAACCTCACCTTTTCTGAGCTACTGGAATCAGCAACCTGTGAGCCGTTTGGAGGAATTTGGGTATATGATTGTCTTTTTCCTCTGCTCTCTTATGGGTGTGTCTAAAAATGGTATGTGGTAGGCTCTGGGTATATCTAACATGCCCATTAGGCTCTTTACAGATTTCAGTTCAGAAGAAGTTTATTTGGTAAATTACATGTCTAAAGAGAGCAAATCTTCATTGAGATATAACAAATATCTTTACTTCAGATTTTTTTTTTGTGGAGCCCTCTGAATCCTGTTATCAAGAGGGTCTCTTGCCTCTTACTGCAGTAACTCAGTCATATCAGCCTTTTTCTGCACAACCTGTAACCCCTAGTTCTCACTTTCAAGGAACAATAAATGAATAGAATGTATGGAAATAAACATAGGATTTACGGGAGTGGGGGCTGAGCAAGCATAGTCATCTTACTATTGCCTTCTGAAAATCAGACTCATCTGATAGTAAGAAGTCTTAGATAGGGGTCTCAATTTTCAACACTGCTGTGTTCTAGTTTGGAGCATGAATGTTGTTTTGAATTAAACTTCCTTAATATCCCTCTTACCGTTCTGTGTTTTATATCATGGGACAGCTTTATGGGAGACAAAACTGGATTGCTTTTGTATGAAAATAAACTGGAGGAGGCACTCTCAGGTATTACTGAGCATTCAGTGCAGTTTAGATCTCGTCTGGAGTAAACCTGCTTTTGAAATTTATCTTATGTGGATAAGTTTTGTTTCACAGATCCTATCCTAGTATTGGGCTCTACTTATGTAGATATGTTCTCTATTTCATGGAGCAGCACAAATACGTGGGATGGTTGTTTTTTTGCTTTTCCTCCTTTAAACAACAGCAAAGCTTCACCTAGGAGGAGTCCCCTTCTGATGTTCTCTAAGGGGCTTTATTTTTGTGCACCATTGTGATGAGGCAGCTGCAAGTCATATATACTTACTAAAAAGATTCAGGATTGCAAATCAGTTCATCCTTCCTTATTATGGTGTGTATTTAAATGCTTTTCCACTGTGCTGCTTCTTTTTCTTCTGTTTGTATTATTTCCTCACTGCTTATGACTTTGTCGGTTGAATGTCTGTAAAATAATCCTTTGTTTGTGGTCCTCAAGCTCTGCCTTTCATCTTTTTATAACTATTGTGAAATGTACCGTACAATCATATCCACTATGGGAGCTGGTTAGTTGCAGTTGCCATCACCTACTGTATTATGTGACTTTAACTATGATTTCTATTTTGTGTATTATACAAACCATTTGTAACATTGGCATTAAATCAGTCTATTTCCAAATTCTGGAACTCTCCAATTTTGTGATTAACAAGCGTTGCCTTTTATGATTATTCAGTATATAACTGAATTTGAACATGTTCCAAATGTGAATGCTTAGAAAAGTAGTTCTTTACTGAATCTTCTATTTATATTCCTCATGTGAATGAGCTGGAGGTTTTCTTACTTTCTTCCCCGTATTCAGGCAGCATACAAATCAGCAGTAGGATTCTTTTGCATCATTGCACACAGCTTCCTTTTCTGCTGCTCTGTTCTATTTGTGTGCTGCCTTCAGCCCTGCTTGGATACAGCCCTTAGCATTCTGTGCACTGCTGGCTTGCAGGCAGGCAAACAATGCAACGTTCATGAAAGCTTCGAAAGACTGCCATTGCCAGGTGTAGGATTTACTCTGTTCTAGCTGCGTGCTGGTAACTTGTAATAAGCCAAGACAAAAATAGAATCCTACAATATTGTCTTGTGAATTCACAAGGAAAGATTTATGGTCATGGGAATGTAAGTATCTTTTCTTGCTCAGCCCACGGCTGTCTCTAACCAAGGTGAGAAATGGATGCTTATGGAAAGAGTGTAGAAGCAGTTTGCAGTGATACTTCTCTTGGTATGCAGTTCCACCAGTTTTTGAACAGGGGTGTATATATTCAGCTGGAGTTACATAAAAGCCGTTGTGGTTAAACCAAGACCCTCTGATTTAAAGGTAGTATCACTACCATTTCTTTTACCATTTCTGTTTTCCCTACCCTCAGTTTAACCCAAACATGTGATGATACAAACTGTAATTTTGTTGTGTTTTGCCTAGTTGATGTTTGCCAAAAATTTTTTTTGTTTATTTGTTTTTCAAAACATTCTGGGTCAGGGTAGGTGTCTCTCAAATGCAGCATTACTTGTTCTCATTGCAGTAAAGGGCTGAATTTACCATGGTAGGTTTCTTCTACCATGACTTTTTGGTGCACCAAGATTCATTCAAAAGAAGTATATATATAATCTGTATTAAAAATGTTAATCTTGAAAGGCTAGGAGCTAACTTAATACAGTCAGTTCATTTTTCTGTAAAGGATTATGGATTTTATTGAAACAAAATGGCTTTCTGGGAAAACTTTCTACTCTTAGTGTTTCAATTTAATGCATTAGTTTAGTAACTTTCTGTTCACTGCATAAAGACTGGATGTCCTTGAGTCACATAAAGAAGTTAATTAACTTTAACTCTTGGTGTGTATAGGGCAGAAGTCACAGTAGCAGACAGCTGTTCTTGTAAAGACTGGCAATAAATCACGCTTTTATTTTTCTTTGACTGTAAAACATTCTCCAATCTATACATGAAACAATCAGGTTCTGTTCTCTTTTTAGTTTAAAATGTACCATAAAATATGGAGTGGAAATTTGAACAAATTGTATATTTTGCTTTGAGTTTATTAATTTGATTTTGATGGAGCACATAAGTTTGATTTGTAGAACTGGAGTAACGTCTAAGGGGTATGTACATTTAAAAGCCAAAATGTATTAAATGTTTCACTGGTATGGTGATCATAATTGTTTAGTTAATTCCTTGCTACTTAGTCACTGTTAAACCTTTAAGAAAATCTTCCCATTCTATATGTAAATAGCTTTTGGGGCATTTGCAATGATACCTGATTCTCAGATCTGAAGAGGAAAAATTGTCCTAATTTTCTACAGGGCTTTTGTGGGCTTTTTTCCCCATTTTTTTACTGAGGTTTGTCTGTGCTTGGTATTGTGCCTGTGGTTATCTACTGGTGAATTCCTTCTTGTTACAGCTTACATAACAGAAATGCCATTAGTGAGGAGAAGAGCAGCTGGTGGGGTAGTCACAGAAGTTGATAAAAGCCTAGGAGCTGTTCTGACATTGTCAGCAGTAGAGGATAAAGGAAGAGTGTAGGAAAAGGGCAGAGTTGTAGAGATAGCTTCTCCAGTATGACCTCCCCATCTCCATTAACATGCAGCTCAGGGTATGCAGAACAAAGGTATTAAATTTATATTTAAAGGCCATCTGAATTTTTCTTCCATGACTTTACCCATTTTTTCCTCTATTTTTTGAAGTATGTATAATTTCTGAATTCACAAGGTGTTCCACAGCTTACCCTATGTGGTACAAAGCATTATACTTTTCCTTTTCTTTTTTTTTTTTTTTTTTTTTTAATTTGCTACCTGCTGGTTTGTTTAAAGTCCTTTGCCCTTTACGTTGGAACAGACTGTGTTCAGCCATTGAATATCCACCCCACTTTACCATTTGGGATTTTTATAGGCCTGTGAGGCCAGGCTTGGCCTCTGTCTTGCCATATGCACCTCTCCAGAGAGGGACCTTGTGCCTGCTGTGGCTGTTCTGCAGAGATCTGAAGGGTTGTACTTACTGTCCTGGGTAAGAAGGAGGAATAGGTGAGACTTTTGAAGGAGCTGCTCTGTGAAAGGAAATTCAAGGTGAAGCATTTCTAGAAAAGCTACTGTCAATTTCCCACAACTTCTGTTGCACTCCTTGGTGTTTTCTTTCTGTTTAGTGATCTGTTGAGGCCAGCATCTGGCCTCCAGAACTAAATTCCCCCATATTAAATACCACCTTTCTCTGAGCAAGAAGTGTGCTGAGAGGAAGTGCTGTCTGCTTGGAGTGATGTCTGGTGTAGTGGATAAATGGTCTTATAAAAGCAGCAGGAGGTATTTTAACGAGGTTACTAGACAGTTAATAATACAGAACACTGGAAGTTACATAAAATGCTTTTCAGATTTTGCTCCATTGACATTGTCAAGAGTAACTCTGTACTGCAAACATAAAACTTGAGACCATTCTTTAGCCTTGGTTTATGCACTTGTGAAGATCATGAGAAATGGTGTAAGGAGCAGCAGTGAGTTACTATAGTTTAAATAGTTGACTGAGTTTCTGAAGGACAGAATTATTTTAAAATCAAGAGAAACAACAGAGTCACCCCTGCTTAGTGAAGGAGAAGGTGGAATTTAGCCTCTATGCATGGATATTTCTGCCTTCTGACAGTTGTTTTCTACGCATTCAGTTTTATAGTCTCAAACTGTATCTTCACAGATCAAAAGAAGGTGGATTGCAAGGGATGCAGCTCAGATGGAATGGATGTTAATGTAGTTGATGTAGTTGTAGATTAAACATAATCTGTCTTCTCAGGTCACATGGTAATTTTCATGAAGTCCCAGAAGGAATAAGGTTGGAAGGGACCACGGTGGGTCATCTGGTCCAATGTCCCTGCTCAAGCAGAGTCATCCCAGAGCACATGGCACAGGATTGGTCCAGAAGTTTCTTGAATATCTCCAGTGAGGAGACTCCACACCCTCTCTGGGCAATCTGTGCCAGTGCTTGGTCATTGCACAGTAAAGAAGTTCTTCCTCATTTTTAGGTGGAACTTCTTGGGCATCAGTTTCTGCCCACTGCCTCTTGTCCGATTGCTGGGCACCACTGAAGAGAGCCTGGTCCATCCTCTGACACCTCCCCTTAGATACTGATCGACATTGGTGAGGTCCCTTCTCTGTTGCCTCTTTTTGAGGCTGAACAAGTCCAGCTCCCTCAGCCTTTCCTCATAAGAGAGATTCTCCAGTCCCTTAATCATCTTTGTTTTCCTCCCCTGGATGCATTCCAGGAGCTCTGTGTTCACCTTGTACTGAGGAGCCCAGAACTGGACACACCACTCCAGGTGAGGCCTTGCCAGGGCAGAGCAGAGGGCCAGGATCACCTCCCTGACCTGCTGGCAGTGCTCTTCGTGATGCACCCCAGGGCACCATTGGCCTTCTTGGCCACAAGAACACACTGATCTGTGTGTGTGAGTTTGTGCATCCATTGAAGGGGTTAGAGCCACCATGTGTGCAGTGGTGTATCCTCCTTTGCAATGGCCATAACCCACCAAAAAAGGCCACTTCGGTCTGATTTAATTCCTTGACTTAGTGATCACTACTGGTACAAAGAACACAGTGGGAATGAGTGGCTGGAAGAGGGGAAACAGGAAAACCATGTTTTTCAGGTTGTGTGAAGCAACTGACCACTCTAATTTTCCACTAAAACCTGCAGGGATGCCTGTTGCCCTGTTGCATTCGGTCTTAAAATACCAGCTGGAATGTGGAATGCTATTGATTTGAATCTTCATTTGCTTAACAGTTTGATCTTTCCTGTCCAAGTTTTTTTTATATTACTCACAATTTTTTTCTATATGTTCATTCTGTGTTCCAAAGTGAATCTTTTAACCATACACATACACTTGGTTTATATTGTAGGACATATATTGTATTTTTTGATACCTGAAACAGTTGTTACTTCCTAAGGAAAAGGAGAAAAATCCATTTTCATTCATATGACTCCACTGAATTAACCTGCATTTGGAAGTATTAAATTTTTATTAAAAATACTATGAGGAAGCTGCAGAAATGTAAAAATGAAGAAGGTGTCTTTCTGTCACACTAAAAGTGATCATGAAATGGTACTATATTTATTGGTGACAACATTGTGTCATGTCCCATAGCATCAAAGTTTGAAGGTGTTTGTCAGGAGAATACACTGTTGCATAAATTCAGAAGTTTCTATTTGGAACTTTGTGAGAGCTACTGTGTTGTTACTTGATTTTCAAATACTGCAGACTGTTAATCTACTATTGTTGTAGTATCTTAATCTGCCTAGATTTTATGTAAAATTATTCCTTGATTGTGGAAACCTCTTGATTGTTTTTAAGACTGATGTTGACTGAGGTTAATTTTATTTAAGCACTACCTGCATCCATTAGATTGAGGTAATATAATATTTAGAGTGGGCTGAAATGAATAAATCATTTTTGAGGACCAAGGTAACTTCAAGATAAATACTATAAATTCATGGGTTTTAGTATTAGCCTTAATTTTGTGCTGGGGGGGGAATTGTATAGTTAAAAGAAAAAAAGCCATTAGACTAAAATATGAATAACTTGGTTTCTGATTAAATATACTTCATTATGTAATTGTTGCTCTTTTGGATGGATTTTAAATTATGGCATTACTTTGTCCTATGTTTAAGTGTAACCTGTATGTTCTAGTTCCATATTATACAAGCATGAAAAACTACATGGAAATAATCAGTTTTGTCCATGCACTCTTGACACCCTGTGGTAGCAATCCTGGTTTTTATTTGCTTTCCCACATCCCTTTCTCCATTCTGAAATATAAATTATATTCCTTATTTTAGAGAAGGATATTGCCAATGTGTGTTCTTTTGAAGTGACATACACTCTCTTCATAGATTCGTAAAATGATTTGGGTTGGAAGAGACCTTAAAGATTGTCCAGATCCAACTCCCTGCTCTTGGCAGGGACACCTTCCTCTAAATCAGGTTGCTCAAAGCCCCATCCAGCCTGGCCTTGAACACTTCCAGGGATGGAGCACCCATAACCTCTCTGAGAAGCCTGGTCCACTGCCTCGCCACACTCACAGCAAAGAATTTCTTCCTAACATCCAAACTAAATCTACCCTCCTTCAGTTTAAAGCCATTCCCCCTTGTCCTTATCACTCCATGCCCTTATAAAAAGTCCCACTCTGGGTTTCTTGTAGCTTCTGTAGGGACAGGAAGGTGCTGTAAGGTCACTCCAGAGCCTTCTCTTCTCCAGGCTGAGCATCCCCACCTCTCTCAGCCTTCATCACTTAGACTGCTGTTAAAGTGATATGATAAAACAAACCAGAATAAACACAGCAGAGTTCGTTGCACAATTATTTTATAATCATTGTGGATGTCTAGTACAAGTGTTAGCAAGAGTGCCTTAAGCTTGAGGAAGAGGAGGGTGATTGTGCATGGTCTTCTCTGCCTCCACTGGACTTGAACCTTCTCCTTCAAGTCCTGCATGTATGGGGAAGCTGTGTTCTTTGACTAAATTTTGCTTTTGAATCTGTGGAATTTGAATTTGACTGAGTATTTTAAAGAAAATTGTTCCTAGTGTAATTTAGCTGTGTTTAGGATCTTGGGTATAAATTATGTCTGAAGCATAGTATTATTTTAAAAATTTACAGAATATTTTCCAAGGGCATCTGTTCTTAATACAGTGATAAAAGAGAAATAGCATGAGACTCAGCAAAACACAATATTAGGTAAAAAAATACTGTAAAGTAAGTAGCAGTTTGCTTGCAAAGTACTCATAGTGTTTCCTAAAATGCTGAAAATTGCTGCCAAATTCTTCTAAGTTTCACTGTGGTTTTAAAACAATACCTTTAAAATCCACACTGTATTTAAAGTGTCCTTGGTATGGAATGGAAAGTTACAGATTCTTTGTTGTCCCATTGACTTTGTCAGATCATATACACAATTTGGGGAATTTAAGGTTACCTTTACACTGTAGGATTTCAGTGGTGTTAAAATATCCTCTTCTCGCACCCTAGATTGATTGCTGTTGCTTATACACTCATACATGAGTCAGAAATTCTTTTCTATGCATAACCAGTTTGCAAGTGGTCATAATGTGTGCCAGCATCCCCAAAATAAACCCTACAGAGGATAATCAAACACAGGTCTTTGCTTTAGTTTTGATATCCCTTCTCATTTCACTTTTTTTTTTTCACTTTTATATTGAGAAAGCAGATTTTACTCTGATCTTAAGTTGTATATAGAATTAATCTGGTAATTAAACATATATATCATTAAATCATATGTATTACACACGTATCTATGGCTTGGTTTTTTTCAGCCTATATAGCTTTTAGAGGTCTGTAGGTTTTCTGTACCACAATGAAGATGAGATATACATCTTCATTTTCTACTGTACATTTATGCTATTTTTGCATGTTGATTGAAAGACAATGTAGAAGAAAACGGAAGCTTTTAGATGAGGCTTTTATTAAAATACTAGACTTGACTATCCTGATTATTGTGTTTTCCTTTCTATAATTTTCCTACTAAATTATATATGTCCAGAGAATATATTTATATCAAAGAACTTTACATTAAAAAATTAATGCTTCACATCTAAATTATGTTCTTGTGATTTTATTTTATTTTTCTTTTTTAAGCGGGGACTCCAATCCCCTCATTTATGCATTTTGTAAAGCTCTAGTTACAGGCTAAGCAGAATTAGAATTAGATTAGAAACACAACTCCTACTGTATATAGGCAAACTTCTCATTTCCAGTTTTAAATTTACCTTAAAAACAGCAAAAAATTTGAATGTATGCTTATTTTGTAGATTGGTTCTAGATGTGTTTTTATTCTTCCTGTTATTATCGTATAGTGTCATTCTGTGTTATACCCTGTTATGAGGATTGCTTGTAAGATGATGGACTCCCTTAGCTGGTTACATAAATGCAGCTCTGGATTTCCTAAGTGATGGTGGTTGAAGGTTTAACATGTGTGAGCTGAAATCCTACTGAGTCTGTCATCATCGCAGTCTGCGTTAGCAGAATCAAATGGAGCTGTAACAGTGTCCCATAACGTTGGGCCATTCTACAAGGTCTTTGTTGTACTGGAAATCCCCCCCACCCCCCTTTATTTTTTTTTATAATTGTTATTAATCTAGTGAAACTCTTAATAACTGCAGCCTGGAAAGAAATAGATGCAATTTTTTTTTTTTTTGCATGAAACAGTATTAGCGCTTTTTTCTCTGAATGGAATAATTCTAAAATGGAATATTGCAGTCATCCATCAGCGTATGCATTTAAATATTTCTTCAGGAGTTAAGAGGAGAAGGAGCATTCATTGTTTCTGTTCTCAAGTAAGAGATCATGTCTGTCCCCTCCCTCAGCCAGGGCAATTTTTTTCTTGAAAGGATTTCTAATAGTTGTAGTAATGGCTGGTAGAAGATCCCAACAATGCCACTCAGGGTTGGAGTTTATGGAGCCACGGAGTGTGAATGTGCTGTGTACGTGCAACACCATGGAGAGGCTGCATTTATCCCTCTGTGTCACTTTTGACTATTGTAGCATTCACAGAAACTGTGTACAGTATTTGAAGAGTTTTGCTACTAGCAAGAATAACTAGTCCTGATCTAGTGCATCTTCGCTCTGTGAGTAGAAAATGTCTGAGTTACTGGGATAACATCTTAAATGCAGAGCTTGCAAAATATTTTGTGGCTTCAGAAAAAGAAGGCGAAGAGTTAACAGGGGACAAAAATATTTTGTAGTATTTAACTCTGGTGCTGCAACTGAAGAGCTCTCCTGGTAGTGAAATTTATGGTCTGATATGGTGGGGTGAGCAATTTTCCAGAGACTTCTGTGCTTTTTTCCTGTTCAAGTTGCTAAGAATCACATTTCTAATAACCCTATGTCTGTTAGCACATCGGTTGACTGTGGTTGTGTTTATGCTGTTTGTATATCATCTTCTCCTTACTTCATTTGCTTTTGAAAGACCTTACCTCAAATATTCACTGTCTTCTGATGAGTTTGTTTGATTGTTCTCGAAAAGAAATAATCTTGTTCTATTTCTTTTTGTATGTGTTCCTGTTACGTATGTCTCTTGCATATAAGCTTTTCAGTTTAGATCTTTATTAAATGAAAATGTTACTTCTCAATGTGTTGGGTTTTTAAAATGAATTATACTGGGAAAGAAAAGTAATTTTGTAGGGTAGTATTTGGTAGTCAATACTCACGTTCAAATCAGTGTATTTCCCCTGGCTTTTGTAAAAAGTGTAAAGAGAGGGTTGCAAGAGCGAAGGGAGAGAATAGGCTTTTATTAGTTCAGGATCATTCCCTTTGTTCTTTTAAAACAGTACTTAATAGATTGCTAATGTGGACAAGAAGGATCAAGTCACAGGAAAAAATACTGACAATATGCCATGACTTGCTAAAAAGTGGAGTGCAACAGCATTTGTTGTTTTTAAATACAGGAGCATTTGTAATGTAGGAAGATTCTTTGGCTATGTTCTGTGCAACCGTTTGCTAGTGCTCTGCAGCCTTAATGCTGGCAAAAGTCGTGTGTGCAACATGGGAATTGTGTACTGGCATCTTCAGGGGCTGTGGGCTTGGCTATGGGTGGGCTGATTTCTGAGCTGTAGCCATATTTTATCCCAGCAGTCACACCCATGTGTTTATCCAGCAGCTGGGGTAAGAAATAGGTAAACTTGTGCTGCATTGGCATTTAAACTGGGAAGGTTTTTTTTCACTGGTTTTGCTGTTCTAGGTGTCTGTACTATTCAGCTTTACTAGTTCTAGTTTAACAAGTGGGTTTGTATCTAGTGAATGATAGATGTTCTAGCCGTTGCAGCTAGTTCAAGGTGTGTTGTTGACAGTATAAAGAGAAGAATATTGTCACTAAGTAGTTGTGGATGCCCCATTGTGTCCAGGAAAGCTGTGGGTGCCCTGTCCCTAGAAGGATTCAATGCCAGATTGGATGGGGTTTTGAGCAACCCACTCTAGTGAAAGATGGCCCTGCCCATGTCAAGAGCATTGGAACTAGATGATGTTTTCCAACCCAAACCATTCTCTGATATTTGTGACCAAGATTAGTTTCTTCCCAGTGAAGCAGGTTTAGAGCCTGTGGGGGAAACTGTCACTAGATGCTTTCAAGTGTTGTCACTAATTGTGGGCTTTTCAACATCTCCTACACAACAGAAATTAGAAAATAAATCTGATTGGTGTTATCATTCCTGGAAACAAATCTCTTAGCTTATTTTCCAGATATCTCTAAATATACCTTGTGCACAAAATGAGTTAAACTCAGAAGTATTGATGTAACTCAACTGAGAACTTACAGGAAGAAACTGCCCAAAATATTGTTAAGCTTTCCCAGGTGTGTCAGAACGTCCACAAAATTAAATATCCACTCCATGCTAATTAAAAAAAATGTGATGCTAACTTCATTTTATGCAGAAGTGATCATACATAGATAGTGACTAGTGTCTGCATTCTTGCTCTTGCAGAAAAGGCTGCTGGGTAGGAATCTGGTTGCAAAGAGTTCCAATTGTCAAAACAAATTACAATTAACAATGCTGCACTTTTACAAGCAATATCTACTGTGCTTCCATTTGAATAATACTTGGAGAATAATTAAGTGGCTAACATTTTTGCAGCTCTTTTAAGAGCCCACACAAATGAGCTGGCTCATCTATTGTGACCTTTACAGCATTGAGGGTTGGTGATTTTTGTCACGTATGTGGAGTTTGGAGAGAGGCTGTTGTGTTACATCAGACCATGTAGCTAAGAGCAGATGTGAGGAAAATTCAGCTGATGGAGGATCTATGTTAAATTTTGGCATTACCTTAAAAAATTTTTTTTTGGAAAAATGTATTTATTCAGTTTGGTCAATGAATGCCCTATTCATAAGGTTATGGTTAAAACATTTGAAGCTTGAAATTTTCAGAGAAAATACAAAATTTTAAAGATAATATTACCTTTTAATTGGTCTTCTTTTGGGAGCAGCTTGTAAATGGTGGTGTATGAAATGATGCTGGCATCAGTTATTACAGGGATAAGTGCTTGTTGATGTGTTGGTTTGGTTTCCTTCCTCTCATTGGGACCCTTTGGGATTTCCTTAAGTAATTCAGGACAAGTTCAAGCTGGACTTTCCTGTATCCATCTTTTACACAAAGAGATTGTCTCTAAAAAATTCTCAACACTTTAACAGCCATTTTTTTTGTCAGGTAGACATATGCTGAGACCAGCAATTGGGAACCATTTCCATTCTGGTGACTGGCAGGACCAGTATAAATTGAGTGGAGAGGGAAGAACGGTTTGAGTCACTTCTCTGTGTTCAGAATTAAGTGGGTTTGGTAGTCTGCTCATTTCTGAATGAATGAGCTACAGGAGACCAACACTTGATGCTAATCTTCTCTTTTGGTTTTATTTTCGCTGTGGCAATTACCGGGGTGTGTGTTGCAATTTCAGTGGCATGCAATAACTTACTAACTGTCTGGTCTGTGTTTATTGTATATCCAATAAAGTCTGGATTTTATTGTGAGGAAAGCTGATAGTGCTGCTGAACAGCCAGAACTTTGTACAGTTCTATTGCTCTACTTCATTCCATGGGTCATGTAACAGGGACTTGAGCAGAGGGCAAGCATGTCTTAATAGTATAGCCAGCAGTAACTTCTGTGTCAGAGTTAGAGAAGTATGTAAGTGAAAGATTTACTACTTTTAGTCCCTTGAAGCTGATAAATCATCCATGTGTGTTCCATTAAATAATTATTCTTTTATCTGACAATTCAGGCACGTGACTACCAAGCATTCATTACACCCATTTGTGTGTATAACCTCAAATATTTTTATATTTCACATGGATTGCTTTTTTAATATAAAAACATAATTTCTTAAATATATGGAGGGAGAGATTTTTGCGATGATTGTATGGATTGTGCATGCTCTAATCACCTTCAAGGTTCTGTCATGGGTTTGTCTTATGCAAAATGCTGTAACAGTTTGAAACATTTCTTCTCTGGTATATTGTTTTTGTGGGTGAATTCTGCTAGTGGTAGGATATGGAATCATTTAGGGCAAACCTCCTACAAAGTCTGTGAGATTCTAAACTTTCTCTGATGATAAGCATGAGTGGTTTTTTCCAGTTAGAAAATGCATCTCCTTTGGATAATCTACTTGAAGGGATATTCAGTAGTATATACTGACATAGTAATGTGATGGTCAGTGTCTTGAGCCACTTTTGTCTCTTGAAACCGAAATTAGTGGGGTTTTTTTACCTCTCTTCAAATTGTAAAGGTTTGCGAGGTACACAGGATGTATTTGGTGTTTTAGTACTCTAGTGGGCTCAAAGGGCAGTAGCACCCTTTGTGCAACCCTGTGTGCCTCTGGGTTGGTGCTGATTTCTAGAAAGCTAAATTTAATTTGTTTGCAAAGCACTTTGGTGATTGGTTTCTGAAGAGTAGTTTTGTGTTTATCTAGAAAGAAAGTTTTATGTGGGTTTTAAACCATGATTTTCATGTGTATTAGCAACAAGCACCTCAAATATTCATAAGTACGGTTTATAGTATATAGACTTTTGTGTACAGATACATCAGGACAAATACAAAATCACAATATGGTTTGGGTTGGAAGGGTTCATGTAGTTCCAACCTCCCTCCCATGGGCAGGGACACTTGATAATACCCTCTAATATATATTAGTATCTATGCACACACATGCAGATAAATATATACATATCTATACAGAATAAAAAGACACATGGTTTTAAAGAAACCACTGTCTATCTAAATGTGAACCTGCCAGTTTTTACTATCCCAGATGCAAACCAAAATTTACCACTTCCCACACTGCACTGTAGTACAATTTTTGATTTAAAATTTAGAAGCTATTAAAACAGACCATGGTCCCAAAATAGAAATACCTTTCACTGAGAAGAGTTCAGGCTCTTGAGGGTTGAGGAGTGGCAAAAGCAGTGTCTGTCAGTGCGAACAGCAGTGGAAAATGTGTAGCAGAGAGGACTGGTGTGAGGTAGGGAATGTCAGCAAATACCTCTTCTGACCTGGCCCTGATCTGTGTGCTGTGTTAGGCTGGTAAAAATGCACGTGCGGCTACCCAGTGATTTACATCAATGGAATGATCCATTGGGAGGACTAATCTTGTCTCCAGCCCAAAATTCATTTGATTTTATATCCTCAGGTGGACAAGTTTTCCATTAACTGCTATAAATAGCTACCAGTAAATATACATGTTAGGAGGAAGGATGCTGCAAGAAGTACCTTCTCGAAATGTGAAATGGTAGCTGTAAATACAAATGTCCATCAGTGTGTACTGCACTGATGGAAGGTGAGCTAAATCCACAGTGCTCAAAAGGAGCCCCTGGCTTTCACAGGGCTGGTGTTACCACAGCAGCTCCTGAGCTGGGTCACGGTGTAGCCAACATGGGTGCTCTGGGGTGAGCGAGCAGAGGCACTGCTTTCTTCAGCAGTGCAGGTTTGAACCAGGCTGGTGGCTGGAAATGGCAGGCTAGGTTCAAAGCAGCCATATTTTAGCAGAAAGGAGAAATTATATCTGGGGTAACTATGTGGGGAATTCCACACTGATTAGTTAGAAGAGCTGATGTTGAATGATCAGGAAATTTTCTCCTTAAGCATGAGCTTCAGTATAAGGGAATGCAGCAACGTGGACCCTCAACAGGGCATATGCCAGAGAATCTGCTGAGAATGTGGAGCAAGAAGCTTTCCTTGCTTCAATTTATTTAAACAGAATAAATATGGTGTTCTTTCTCCTTTTCTCCTTTCCCCCCTTTATTTCTCCTCTTTTTTTTTTTTTTTTTGTACACCTTTTTTTTTCT
>VZTR01003433.1:319940-359802 GCA_013400775.1 Chaetops frenatus
TTTCAGTCATTGTTTTGCTTTTTTAGCGCTATTTGAGGGAATGAGGAAGATGAGGATACCCAATTTCTATTTCTCTCTTATCCTACATTAAAAATATATTTCTCTTTGTCTGAAAATTGGTAGTGCCTGGTCTTCTCAGCATTAAAGCTCCTGTGGTTTCCCTTCTTCCCATTTTGGTCTTGTACAGCAGGTATTTGTATCCAGTCTGGTTTTAAAAACTCAATCGAAGTTGATGAGTCAACTTAGTGTTTTCATACTTTACATACAGAGTATTAGTCAACAAACAGTTCCAACATTCTATATTGAAAAGGACAGTCTAAGAAACCTTTGATTGTGGGAGATATTAGCCACTTCATGTCACATCTGTTGGTTAGTAAAAGAATTTTCTTGGCATAAGTGGAGGGAAAAACTCTATAAAAGGAACAAATTAATTTTGCCTTCTTCTCCTAATTATGTTTCAGTTTTGACTTCTGAAAGGGTAAAATTTGATCCATATGTTTATTTTTCTTTAATATTTCAAAACTTAAGACTTTTGAAATACATACAATTGGTGTGAATCAAAATTTACAGTTTCATCTTCCTTTTTTTCATGTTTTTAAATTGTTATTCATAGCTATGGATAAAGGATTAATGATGCCTTTTAAAATAAATTGCTCTTGAAGCTTTAGCTGCCAAATAGGTTTTAGTACCAAATACACAGACACATTAACTTTTATCCTGTGCCAAATGAAAGGATGTATTTCTTTATTTCAGATAACAGAACATACCACTTTCAAGCAGAAGATGAACAGGAATACGTAGCGTAAGAATGTTTTCCTTTTTTCAAGTATATTTTGCCAATAGAGATTTATAAAATCACACATAACAGTGGAAATAATTTTCTCAACTAATGCATAAGTAGTGCCTACTGTCTTTTTTTCTGCTGTTATGAATCTGTAAATGTAAACCATTTTGTGTCAAACTACAGAGCTCTTTTAAAGCATAGTAACGTTAACCAAAATTAAGCCAAACCCAACTAACTAAAACCCATTTAGATTGTACATACTGCAGTACATGGTTTGTGTGAAATGCTTGCTGTGTTATTGTAGATCAGATTATTAAGATTCAAATGAAATATTTTTAAATTCTTCTGAAATCTTCTCTGTCAACCCTGTTCTGGAGTTACTTCTTTTCCTCTTGATCCTACCTTTTCCTTGAAATTAAAGATGATAAATAGTTAAAAGATCTCCATATGATCCATAGAAAATATCTACAGACAGTGCATTTTTTCTTCTGTAGTCATAGAACTAAACAGCAAAGCTCATTTCTGAAATTTTTGTACTTCAGAATACAGGAACTTGCTTCATTGGTGCATGTTTCCAAACAGATAATTTCCTATAAAACAATCTTTCTTCCTGCTGCATCAGAATTACTTCCTGAGAACCATTCACCACTGGTTTTTCCTTCTGTGCACCAGACCTGTGTTATGCGTGTTGTCTAATGCTCAACATTCCACTTCAAGGAATTAAGTTACTACTGAAGAGGACAGCAAAGGCTCCCTCATTCTTTCCTTAAATATCCACGTTCTAGTGGAAGACTTTGTTTCTCCATGTGTATTTTAAAAGTGCAGTGAATGTTTGTATGGTGTTTCTCTTGTTTGGTAGTGTTGGGTGGCAGTGGCATTGACAGTTCAACCTTGGCACTCCTGGGTGAAATAAAAAGGCTGTAGAATTCTTTGTTGTGCAGTTATTTCCTTCTCAGCTTCCACAGCTTTATGTTGGCTCTTACAGTGCTAAGCTGACTTGCTAGTCATGATTACTGCATTCATCCTGGAACTTAATTATTCCAGTAATTTTCCTTGTCAAGAAGAAAATACTGTTATTTCTTATGAGTCATAAGTTCTGGTACTCTGCCATAAATTAATTTTTACTGTATTAGTTGGTTCAACAGGTGAAGTGGTTTGTTTGAGGTTTTTTGTCTTATCACATGAGCAAGGTAGGGGAAGAACAAATAAGCAATATCCTTCTTCTTCTGAGAGGCAGATCAATAAATTTAGTTTAGCAGGCTGCCTATTGGATGTTTGTTGGACACTAACAGGGCTGATGTCCTGAGCATTCCCCTGGGGAGCCAGTCCAGTTACTGACCACCCTCTCAGTGAAGAACCTTTTCCTGGTATCCCATCTGAACTTCCCCTGATGCAACTTTGTGCCATTTCCTCATATCCTGTCTGTGGTCACCAGAGAGAGGAGTTCAGCACCTTCCTTTCCACTACCCCCCTTGGGGAACCAGAATGAGTGTGAATGTGCCCATGAGGAAATGCAGTATAACCAGACATTCTGTTTTTCTTGTGCAGCCACTCAGTGGGCCATCAAAAAGCTTTCTTAAGATACCATGGGAGCAGCACCCTTAGACTCCCAACCTTAGTGATTTAAGAGTTCTGCAGGAACGTCTCGATGTAACTCCTCAGTTAGAGTCGCCATCGTCTTGTTTCAGTCTCCTCCTGACTGGTATTAGTGTGCCTCTCTCTTGATCCTTGCCTCTTGTGTTTTGTCCACACAAAAGGCAGCTTTAGTGCTGCCTCTGTTCTGTCCTTTTTACTCTGTGAACCAATTGAAAATATGTAAATATATTTTCAGATCACCTTCCTTATAGACTCACATCTAAATAGAGAAAAAAGCAAGATGTATTTCTTTTTATTCTAGTTTAACTGACCTTGCATGCATTTTCCTAGTGATGATTTTACACTGCCTCCATAAATAGCTCCTCAAACTACATAATAATTTCTACAAGGAGATTTTTAAAGAAACATGCATACAAAACACTGAAGCCTACATGCTGCTACAAGGTTATTACTGCTTCCCCTCAAACATTTCCTTCTGGCCAGTGCCTTTCTTGATTTTCATCCAGGCAACTGTTGGCCTTTAATTACTGATTGACAGTCCTTAAGCTCTCAGTGGATTATTAGTTTCTCTAGTAGATAAAGTACAGTGTATAGGGGGAAAGTGTGTTTCTGTGTGTGCTTGTAAATATATATTTATGTGTAAATCATAAGAAAAGTTTCCATATGAAAAAGATTATATCTCAATCTTTGAAAAATATTCTGTAATTCTTGTTCTGATTATGCATTTACCTGGAAATGACAGTGTTGCAATAGTGATTGTCAGAGGATACAGATAAATTTTTACTACAAATTGGAAAAAGCCCCAAAACTATTAGACTGGTTCTTATTCTTGTGGGAGGGGTTTTTATTAACTTGGAAATACTAAAGCAAAATAAGAGAAATGTGAGTGATGTCTGGTCCATTGAAGATTAACAAACTCCTTCTATTTCCTGAAGGCACCTAGGATGCCAGAATTTTGTTTAGCTTTGTTTCTTCAAAATTGTGAATCTCTAGCAAATAAAATGCTTTAAAGGATGATAAGAAATTGCTGATATTCAGAAAAACAAGTTTAACAGATGATTGGACCATCTATTTATTGTGTTAGGTAGAATAGTATTGTAGACTAGTTTAGGTTGGAAAAGACCTTTAATATCATTGAGTCCAACCATTAATCAGACACTGCCAAGCCCACAACTAAACCATGTCCCCAAGTACCCTGTCCACACATCTTTTAAAGCCCTGCAGGGATGGTGGCCCAACCACTTCCCTGAGCAGCCTGTTCCAGTGCTTAAAAACCCAATTTGGGAAGAATTTTTTTCCCAATATCCAATCTAAACCTCCACTGAGACAACTTGAGGCCATTTCCTCTTGTCCTAAAACAAAAAGACAAAGCAATTCTGTAACACTTGATTAATCTTTAAATTATTTGAAAGAGCTCTACAAAGTATTACCAGAAGGTTTTTGACTATTCATTTGGCACTGGCAGTATTGTGAAATAAAGCAAATACTTTTTTTTTTTAGTAGAGGAAGAACAAAAAAGACTACTATAGATTTAAAAAAAGAGAAGAAGAGCAGCTAGAATGAGTTTTATAAACTACTGACATTTAATTAACACACCATGTTTACTAACTTGCATTGTTTATTTTTGAGTGTGCAGCCTGCCAGGAAGGCTTGGTGAGCAACTGGGCACTTCCTGATAAGCAGCACCAGTCACTCAGAGCATGTTTGACCTTGTGTTTCTCAGGGAGGAGCTGCCCCTGTGCTGCCTCTTGCTCTGACTCACAGGTGCCCCAGTGACAGTCCTGGACAGAGGGCTCCTTCTACCTGAGCAAACACAACCAAAATAATGACTGTTCTGACAGTTTAGAGACTTGTAATAAGGAAATCTGTATCAAGCTAACAGCTGGCTCAGTTGTGTTGTGTTTGTTTCAATTGCATCTATTAATTTTTTAATTGTTACTGGTTAGTTCAGTTTTATTCAAATTCTGCCTTTTTAACAAACTAATCAAGCTGTAACTCTAAAAGAAATTATCAGCAAATGGCAGAATAAATGTTGTTTGAGTTTAATTACTATTTTATTCTGTGTATTTAGCCAAACATTGCTATAATATTAGAAACAAGACACCACTACCTCTTATTTTTTAATGGCATTGAATTTCATCATTAAAATTGCAGGACAATGCCCTCTAGTGTGGGTTCTTCTCATGTAATGAGAAAGATTAATGTACCTTTATTGATTTCAGCATGTAAGCTTTGGAGCAAATTTGTGCTCAAGACTTTCAATTTCTCTTTTATTTTTGAGGTTGATTTTTCAAAACTTCTAAAGCATTTTGAGCACAAGTTCCTAGATTATTTTCTGCACATAAAATTTTAAAAAACGTATATGCATGAAGTATATAATATGGAATGCCCATATATTAGTTCAGGCTCTGAATCAGTCTTCTAAATTTACACACATAAATTTCCCCCTGAAATCTTTTAAAGCTGGTATTATAATTGTTATTTCAGTGGGAAATTATGAATTTCAATGTGAAGTTCTCTTAGTTTGTTTAGATGACCATAACCATTTCTGTATATTTCTGAAGACTGATGATTGCAGGCAATCTGAATATTGTAAACATGAAATGCACTGAGGACATTGCTGATTTAAAATACTTCTGCGTTTAAAAAAAAAAACAACATATATATATATATATATGTGCAATAGATCTAAAATCATCTAAAATCCCTTTACCTGGGAGGATTTCTTTTAAACTTGCTCTTTTTCTAAATTAGCAGCACTGCATCTGCAATGTGCTTGGTCCTTAGTGGAACTGCTTTCCCCGCTTTACTTCCACACGTAGCACAGCAGCTGCTGAGAAGGGGTTTTGTTTGGTTTTAATTAAAACATTATGTATAAACAACGACTTGCAGAATGATTGGGAGGGGAGGAAATAGTGTCTGAGATATCATTATAGAGCCTTGATTTGTTGCACTCAGCTGTTGCTCCTAAAAATTTATGTTGGCAGTTGGTGTCATTACTCCCCTGTCATCCTCTCTTCCATAGCCCCTTGGTTGCCATGGCAGTTGTCATTAATTTGAACATTACAGTCTGACTCTGGTTAGTGCACAGAGACCTGCATTTTAAAAGGCAACTGTACATCAACACATTCACCAGGGTGCTTGCTGTTTCCTCTGTGAAGAGAAAGATGCACACTGGAGAAAACAGAGGTTATTATTTTCTCCAGGACAGACTTCAGGAAGATTTTAGGTGCCTTTTAAAACAGTTAAATTTACAGGAGATTAATTGCCCCTTTTCTCTTCCACAACTTCTGCTTTTTGGAGAAACCTGAGAAATTGTTCACTAAAGGGATGTTAGAATTAAGACTATTTGTCTCTTCTCATTCTTACTTACCTTTTCTCAAATCTTTCCTTTTTGTCTCTCACTTTTCCCCCTCCTCAGTCTCTCCCACAATATAGTCCTTCCCTGTAGTCCCACTAATATTTTATTCCTGGCAGGATTTCTACCGTTAATAGATTAACTTGTATTTGCAAATGCTGATCTTCATTAAGGTCTTTATCTTGTGCTAGATGGATATCAGTATTGACTAACAGCAAAGAAGAGGCACTAAATATGGCATTCCGTGGAGAGCAGAGCACAGGTGAAAACAGTTTAGAGGATCTGACAAAAGCCATTATTGATGACATACAGAGATTACCCGGAAATGAAGTCTGTTGTGATTGTGGCTCACCAGGTATCTCCATTTGTTCATGTCATCAGCTTCTTGTTGGGAGCAAAGTAATTTCTTTAAAGAAGTGTTTGTAGAGTGCAAACTAATTTTCTAAGTGATGTTTCTCAGTCTTCAACCTGTTTTTAAAAGAACGAATATGACTTTCCTACGTTAGTTGCGTTTAATTCACTAAAATATTTTTGTGTGTTGTCTGTGCTTACTTCCAGCAGTTCAAGCCCCTCTGGAGTTTGAACTGTTCTTGTTGCACTGTGTCTAGATGCTTGTTGCACTTGAATGGAAGTTGCTTGGCATCACTGATCCTGTGCATGCTACTAAGTAGAAGTGAGTAATATTTAGACAATGATTGTGGAAAAATTGACCTGGCCAGGATCTTACTCTGAGGCTGTATCTTGGCATGAGACTACTGGAATTGCAGTATCAGAAGTTTTCAGAGGTGGAATAAATAGTCTTGTGCAAAGAATGAGACTCAGAGTTGAAATCCTATCAGATAATATCTTCAAAAGTACAGAGTTACAGGTCAGTTATGTGTCACTTATAGCTTCAGAAGGGGCATCTGGTCACAGTATGGCTGAGCTGGTGTGGGAGCTCTGGAAACTGGCAGCTGCTGCACCTTGCTCATCTAAAGGGGCACTTCTAGAAGGTGATGCTCATTTGAAACTGAGTAGGTTGTGTGTATCTTGCAGATGCTTGCTGATGCAGAACTGATCCAAATTTGAAATAGCTAGATAAAATTACAGACTGGGATATAATTATTGCAAATCCTGGAATAGGTTCATTCAATTATTTCATTATGTAAAGCTATAGAAACTTCAGATTACAGTTCTCATTCATCTTTTAATTTGCAGTAAAGTTTTAAGCTTCACCTCTGTACTCCAGCTTGCTGCTTTAAAACTCTTGGCTTAATGCTTCGGCAGTTACTATTTAGGGTCAATGAAGAGATTAATTTGTGTACAAAGTTTGTCTGGAGCTTTTTCTTTTCCTTAAAAACTGTTCATGCTTCTTATGTAGCATTCATAGTATAAAATCTATTCTAATACTGCATGCAGATCTTCTCCATGACAGCTTTTTTTTTTTTTTTCCTGGACTAGCCAGCATTCCTCCAATTTTCTACAACATGCTGCCATTTTACATACTGGAAAGTGCTATGATTAATCTTTTATAAAGGACTATTTGAAGTTTAAAAAGTTAATTTTAAAACTTCAGAAGCTGTCAAATTTAGGAGATCTGTTACTTTTAAAAACAGGAAGTTTTTTGTACAGGAAATAAATCCTAAATATATTGAAATACATTTATTGAGTATGAATTAATAAGTCTAAATACAGTGCCTTTGGGACTGTTCCTAAATTGGAAAAACTGCATTCCATTGGTGCAATTTGTGGTTAAATTTGTGCTGGAGTTTGGAGAAAAGTATGGAATGTTCTTAGTTTATTTTCATTCTTGGAAACATTAAATAAAGAATCATTTCAGAATACATTTCTTGCCACCATTGAAAACCTTCTCTTGGATTTTGATTAAATACTTTGTTTCTTAATTGTGCAGATCCAACATGGCTGTCGACTAATTTGGGCATTTTAACCTGCATTGAGTGTTCTGGAATTCACAGAGAAATGGGGGTTCATATTTCTCGAATCCAGTCTTTGGAATTAGACAAATTAGGAACGTCTGAACTCTTGGTAAGTTTCTTTAATTTATATTGGGTTTTTTTAGTCAAATGTTGACATATATGTGGGAAGCAACAAAATGCACAATTTACTGTTAATCTTTTTCAAGGAATGTGTTTTTGCAGAATTTCTCCTTCATATTTCTGTAGTTATTTTACAGGTGCATGATTATATATTATTTTGTATTATTGATGCTCATGTCACTTCTCATTTCATGTCCTGAGATGTTGCAGAAGAAGTATTGACATCCATTGTAATTAGTGCCATCAGAATTTTGCCTCTCAATAGCTAATCTTGACCCAAAATCAGGGCAGTCTAAAATCTCATATGATTTAAAACATGAAGCTAATTTGACTTGGCAAGGAAGAATGACTGTTGCTAATTCTGAAAGAAAAGTATTGGAGGAATCTTAATTTGATGGATGAAATCATGTAATATTAAAGTTATGAAAGAAATCTGATGTGAGACTACAAAAAAAAAAAAGGAAAAAAAAAAACACCAAAGGAAAAGTATAAACAAGCCAGAAATAAATAGTTGCAGTAGTTTTATCTCCGTACCTGTGTTTGGCCTGAAAGAAGACATTTGTTACAGAAATTTTGTATGGGAAAATTAAGACAAGATGTAAGGCAGATCTGTATTTGAGTATAGGTTCAACATTACCACTTTCTCTCTTCTTGAAATACTGATTTTTTTTTGTAAAGTTACTATTAATTTAAATCAACTTTTACTAAGCATCATCTTCAGTAGGTCTGAGTTTCTTTCCCAAAGCAGCTTCCTGATCAGTGTACCAGCACCATAACAATGTTCATGCTGCTGGTTCCTCATTCTGATTTTGTGTTGGAGGCAGATTGTCTTGAAATGCAAATAATTCTGTGAGTGTGAGTCTGTTGTACAAGTTCTGGCATAATAGAAGCATTTTCATTTTTTTTAATTGCTCTGTATCTGCATGTAATTGCTGGGTTTTAATTTTTCAGTCCTGTGTTTTCCATCTTTCATTAATAATGTGGAAAATGCACATTAATAGTCCTGGTTTTAGGTTGCTGTTAGTCCTCACCTTTGTTTATTCTTTTTCTTATTGCAGCTGGCCAAGAATGTAGGAAATACTAGTTTTAATGATATTATGGAAGGGAATTTACCTAGTCCTTCACCTAAACCCAGTCCATCAAGTGATATGTAAGTATTGAATCTTTAAACTCTTGAAGTTTACTGTGGAATACATCTGTGATATAAAGTGTCTTAAACAGTGACCATGCCAGGGGAAGGCATGGATGGCAGAAGACTGGAGGTTTTCATTCCCGCTGTGGAGCTTCTTTGAAGTTTGGTCTCCAGTCGTACAGCCACATTCTAGCTTCCCTGTGTAGAAGACTCTTAGTTTAGGTTTCCAGGTGCTTTATTTGGCTCTTGAGTGGTTTTGAGTTTTGTACTAAACCCTCAGATGGTAAACACAGTGGACTAAATGGCACTAGCTCTGCTTTCTCTTTGGTCTTAGGCCCCACAGTCGGAGTAATTTTTGTACATAACAAGAAGACAGGATAAAATTGACAACATTCTGTATTTGCTTGTTTGCAAGAAAGACATGCAGTGTAACAATAAATAACACACTTTTCATCAGATAGTTTTCTTCTTCCCTTCTGAGCCTCCAAGTTAGATAAGGTGATTTTAAATTATAATCATTGACCCATTTTTCTAAAAATTTCTAAAGCAAGCTCTATTTTCACACCCCACAGGACTGCACGTAAAGAATTTATCACTGCTAAATATGTAGATCATAAGTTCTCTAGGAAGACTTGTGCATCTGCAGCAGCTAAACTGAGTGAATTACTTGAGGCTGTCAAATCCAGGGATTTACTTGCACTAATTCAAGTCTATGCAGAGGGGGTAGAGCTAATGGAGCCACTGTTGGAGCCTGGACAGGTAAGCTTATCAGGTAAACACTGACTATTTTAAATGATGTGTATTTATAAAATGCCCAGAACCTGGGGCTGCTACTTTAGATGATAAAACAAGAGAAATAACAGATTAAATTGGTGGGGTTTTTCTTCCTTTCCTTACTGTGGCATCCTTGTGGAGAGGGAAAAGAACGCCTTATCTGTTGTTATCAGTTGGTCTAAAGGAGTGTGAAATGCAATAGTGATATCATACACTGCTTTGGTGCAACTATAATGTGTTGAAAAACCCCTATTCTGCAATGTTTCTCTTTTAGAGAACTCTCAGAGAAGGGGGACTTGACTTGATAGCCTAGGGTCACGTGATACCAAATACAGTATCATACCTGCTTTTAAAATAGAGGCTGAAGGAACAAATTATTGACTGTCTGCAAGTCTCTGTTTACTGTAGATGAGGAAAGAATAAATCTGATAACTTCACAGCTTCTAATGAGACATTTACAGAAGTACAATTTCTTTCAACCTTGGAAGATTCTTTTGTGTGTGTATGTATCAAGTTCTGAGTAGTTGATCTTCTGTCTGAAATCAGAAACAGTTTTTTGAAAAATTATCCAAGGACAAATGTTAATCATGAGCAAAGTAACCAGTTTTTATAGATAATCGATGCCATGTAACCATTTGCTCAGCAATGTTTTCTCCTATTACTTTTAAACCCAACCTGGATAAATGTCAGAGAATATTTTCAACAGGTTATGTGAAAATAACTAAGTTGGCAAAGGACACACTGCCTGTGTTCAGCGAAAGGGATAAGTTCAGCATAGTCTCAGCACCTGAGCTATCACAGAGTGCTTATCATGGAGACACATTACAAATTCTCGAATTGCAAGGTCAGCTTTCTGTATTTGTCATCCACAGCAGTTACCACATTATTGGCCCCTCAGTCTTCCCAGCTATTACAGGCAGTGATATCTAGAAAGGTATGAGCACCAATTGAAATGTAGTTTGCAGTTAGACTGTCTATAGCAGTATTCTCCTCTTTAAAGTCTCTGATGTTTAATAAAATAGTGTCTTTTTAATTAGGACATTAATTCTAAGTATATATACCGTAATATGCTTTTTTAATTGTCCCTTATGATCAGTAGGAGTTAATGAAATCTAAATTTTGATCATCTTCTTGTGCAACTTTTAAATGGAATTAAACAGCATTTCTGTTTCTATTTCAATGGATTAATGCATATGATATGTATAGAAAACAAAGTATGATTCAATTCAAGTTCAACAAGGAGAAACCCTGTATATGGGAGAAATGCCCCATGCACCAGCTTTATGCTGGGAACCACCCAGCTCTGCCTGAAGAGACCTGAGGGTCCTGATGGACGCCAAGGTGAACATGGGCCAGCAGGGTGCCCTTGTGGCAGAGGTGACAGTGGCATTCCAGGCAGCACAGACACATTGCCAGCACGTGAGGGGCAGTGATCCTTCCCTTCACTCAGCACTGGTGAGGCCAGAGCTGCAGTGTTGTGCTCAACTCTGGGCTCCCCACAGCAAGAGAGACTTGGACATACTGGAGAGATTGCAGTGAAGGGCCACAAACATTTCTGAGAGTCTGGAGCACCTGGAAAGGCTCAGAGATCTGGGGCTGTTCAGCTGGGAGGAGGCTCAGGGGCATCTCATCATTGTATGTAAATACCTGCAGGGAGGGTGGAGAGAAGACTAAGCCCACTGGTTCCCAGAGCCAGTGGCACAACCTGGAGCACAGAGGAGCCCTCTGAACATCATGAAACCTTTTTCTATTGTAAGAGTAACCAAACACTGGCACAGGTTGCCCAGGGATATGGAGCCTCTGTCCTTGCAGATGTTCCAAAGCCATCTGGACATGGTCCTGGGCAACTGGTTCTCAGTGGCCCTGCTTGGGCAGGGGGGTTGGTCTACTTGACCTTCACAGGTGCTTTCCAACTTCAACTGTTCTGCAAATTTGTAAGAAATTTAATGTATGTGCAACTGTGATTCTTGTGATGCTCTTTTTGTAGGAAATAATGTTGTGACTTTGCTTGTTGCTCACCAGGCTATTGTAAAGCAACAAGTACTCAAACTTACTGAGTACTCCTTGGCAGGAGCCCTTTCAGTTACTGGTAGCTAAAATGATTAAAGCTGAGGCAAGTGAAAACTGGGTTTAGGAAAACTGAGATCTCAGGAAGTGTAATGCCATTTCCTTTGAAGCACATGGTATCTTTTAGAGATAAGAAAGATAATAATAATTTTCATCATAATTTCCTAATATTTTTCTTTCAAAAGGCTTTTAAAGAGTGAATGAGATGTATCTCATAGGTCTGATGTACAGGCTTTGCAGAAATAAGACAGATATCTAACTTCTGTTTACATGTGTTTAGGAGCCAGGTGAAACAGCACTTCATTTAGCAGTCCGGACTGCTGACCAAACCTCTCTCCATCTGGTTGACTTCCTTGTACAAAACTGGTATGGATTGCTAACTTTTGACCAAATTGTACATGAAAAGTGTGGATGTTCAGAGTTATCCTGGCAGTGCCTGGGATGGTGTTTGCTCATCACTTAAAATTTTTTCTCCTTAGATACGTTTCAAAAGAGAATAGTTTAGTACCTTTGAGTTGACCTCTGTGTTCCTGATGAGTAGAGAAAGGGAAGGATGTGTAGATTAAAAGCATTGAAAGCAGTTACATAAAAATAGGATGAAAAGGAAAGCAGTGCACAAGAGAGCATTGATTTAGAGCACATGATGATATGAAGCCATGCAAACAAATGGTTCAGGTACAGGAGGAATGGCAGGTAAATGTATCAAATACAGGACACATGCAAAGGAATTAGAAGAGTAGAAAACAAGGATCTTTCTCAGAAAATTATGAACAGATGATAGATTGACTTTGAAAAAGGTGTTCCAATAGTTAATAAACTGTATTAAAGCTATTGGAAGCATATACTTCTTAAGTAGTATTTTTCAACATCTAGTTTATTGACTGAGTTGTTCTTTATTGTCAAGGGATGTTTTCATAGAAGTAAAAAACCTTAATGAAAAGTGTGAGTGCTGATTTTAGGAGAGAGTTATTAAAGTAACAAATAAAAAATAACATACTAATATTTTCAAGCTGTTTGAGATCATAATTTGAAAAATGTTTTAGAAGCCCAAATTACTATTTGAGCATACTGAAGAATTTTTTATTTTGGTTTATTATTTGGAATTATTTTGTTTGGTTATGAAGCTTCATAGTTTCTTCAGACAGCTATAATCTTGTGTGTGTTTCTATCTGCTGTGTGGTTTTTTGTGTCAGTCTCAAGTTTAAGAGCATCTTTACAACTTTGTGTGCTCTCACTATCCAATATGGGTAACACTGGGAAAAGCTGTCATCTCCTGAGCTTTGCTTGTTCTTATTTGGGAACAATAAAATAAAAATATTTTATTGTTCCCAAAATGCCAGTAACAGTTTTTGAGAAACCTTGGTTTAGAAGTTGAAACTTGAAGGAAGTACAGGTTTTGAAAAGCCCTGCCAGCCCCTTTGCACAGCTGGTCTTTCCCTACCTTGGTGTATTGTCCTTACATTCCTTCTTACAACTCTTCTGTTCATTCTCACAGCTGCCCTCTTGATACTTCCTTGACTGCATGGGACTTATTAACCTATTTTAACTGTATCAGAACTATTTTTCAGATCTTTTTATTGGGCTAATTTAACATATTTGAAGAAAAGAATTCCAGTGAAGTGGCAGGTGGAAAATAATTGGCATGACCTTAGAGAGCTCTAGGTTTGAGGCTCTGAGTTTCTCTTCTTTAGTTTGTTGAAGGAACTCCTGTAGATTCT
Source organism: Chaetops frenatus (assembly GCA_013400775.1). Lineage (NCBI taxonomy): Eukaryota > Metazoa > Chordata > Aves > Passeriformes > Picathartidae > Chaetops > Chaetops frenatus. The sequence continues at coordinate 333,406 of VZTR01003433.1, forward strand.
TAGTCCTTTTCAGCCACAACTCAGGCATCTCCAGTGTCCTTGGAACAATTCTTAATAGTCTTTGAAAGTCATGTTTAATTTAAAAATATTTTTTCTTCAGCTTCATATTTTTCCAGTAAAATTATTATGTATTTATTATTTATAGGGATGCTAGATCTGAAATGAATAGCACAGCTACTATACTTTTTTTGGTTGTTTGTTCTTTTTTTTTTAGTGGAAACCTGGACAAACAAACAGCATTGGGTAATACAGTTCTACACTACTGCAGTATATATAATAAGCCTGAGTGTTTGAAATTGCTTTTGAGGGGGAAGCCAACTCTTGATGTAGGTAAGTTCCTTATTTAAAACCAGGAAATAAAGATTTCCTCAAATTTCTTTCCATTATTTTAGCCATATTTGTTTATTTATCTGTGGTAAGTAGACTTTTAAAATAAAACTGTGTTAGAAAGATGAAGACCTTGTCAACAGCAAGCCTAAAGGAAACATTATTCAGTTAAAACATGGAATTCTTAGAAGATAATACTGACAAAAATTCCTAATATGAAATACTAATGGCAAACCCTAAGTAGAGTTCAGAGAGTTCTATTTCTGACCCATTTTAAACTGCCTGGAATCGAGGTTTATTGTTTAATCTAGGACTTGTATGTTATAATGCTTCAAATGTTTAATTCCACTCTGAGATAGGTGGGCTTTATGTACACAGCACTTAATTCTTCTGTTGATATCAATGGCAGGTGATGCTATGGTGGACCCAGCATGTCCCAGCCAGCACTGCCACTGATTAGGGAAGGGAGACCTTCTAGAGCAAAACCAAAGACATTATCCTAACTGAGAGCAAACAGAGATTCTCTTTTCAGTTGAACTTTTGGTAAGCCATTGTGACAAATGAACTGATATAGATACAGCAAGTTTTACAGCTATCTCACACATATAGTTGCAAAGAGAAGCAGATAGGCAGCTGAGAAAGCTGATTCCCTTTTTTATGAGTTAGGAAGGTATCCCATGGATCCAGCTTGCTAGGCCCAGGAGTTAAGTGTGATCAGTGTGTCTATAAAACATTCAGATTCACTCAGTTAATGGTATAGGAGAGAAGTTTTTTTAACTGCTGATGCAAACTGGAGGTTATGAAATTTTATTTCTCCGGTTTTCTTCTTCATTATTACTTTCCTCCACTGCCTGGTAAAGAACTGTTTTATAAACTAAATTTGATAGTTTAGTGCCAGAAATCACTGGTTTCCTTTGCCTTTTTATATACCCTTAGAATATGTTCCAATATTATCATAAGTCTGAGAATTTAATGTGACCTTTTTTAGCAGTTAGAATGGGAAAGCTGTCTGAACAGGTTAAAGCAATTTTATTGGTCCTTCCATTGAACTTTCTCCTAGGTAGATGCCAGAGGAGTGTCCACACCTTTTTGGTGTCTTTTTTTTTGAGTTTTTCTTGTGGGAGAGAGGGTGTTGTGCTCTTTTTGTTGGTTTTTTTGAGTGATCTCACATAGGAACTGTATATAATCCTTAGACTTTGAAACATCAGATGTATACTTAAAAGTTGAAAGTTTGGAGTGTATGTAGTCCTTAAGCTATCTAGGTGTTAACTTCACTTAAGAAGAACTATGTTTTCATTCCTTTTCATATTGAACCATCTCTGATGGATCTTTCCATAGGTAAATCCTTCTTCTAAGGATATGAATTATCTCAAAATTACAGGCCTTTCTAGAGGACTGCTTTGTATTTTCTAGGATTCCTGACTGGCATTCTCTGTGTAATATTTCACACAGAGATTTATGCTTATAGATCTCAGTTTGATCGTTTTCAGTTCCTAATCACAGAAATGCTTTCCAATCTGGATATGCTGTAGAGCACACTGTGTGCCAGCTCCATTTACTGATGTACTGTGAAGAGTACATTTTACCTAGGGTTTATCCACATCAGGTGTGGGAGTTGTTTTTGTTTATTGAGACTTGCTACTGAGCATCTAGGAAGGATTCCATTAGATGTTGTGCCAGAAGGACCTTCCAGAAGGCTCAGATATCACCTTCTTTCTCATCAGGTATTATTTTAAATTGTAAACCATTTTATAGCTTTGATAAAGACAAAGCTGGAATGTTTTAAATTTATTCTTGTTCAAATATCGTCAAATTAAGGTTTCAAGCCTCTAAATATTAATCAAAGTAAAATCTGCTTGGATAAACATATACCTATCTTTTGGTTTTTAATCTTAGATTAGTTTTCTTTTTTGAGCTATCTTACCCTGCATGCTTGCTTCTCCTGCTTATTCAGGCAAGGGTTTTATTGGCAAAGGCATTGAGAGGAGATTGAGATGACTAAATTTCTTTATATTCTCTGCTAGGATGGTTAGGAAGGATTTGGGAACTATCCCAGCAGGTGCTGCTGTTCAGAAAGAACCTGATGATACATGAAATGGCTGAGCACTTAGAGGGGAATCTTAAGGAGCTGCAGCTGCTATAGAGTAAACAGACATTTTTGATCACTTTTAGAAGTTACTGTGCTGTAAGTAGTGAAATTTAATAAATAGTTTCTTAAGACATCTCAAAGAATTGCTCTTTTTTGTATTGTTAATTTTGTAGTAAACCAAGCTGGAGAGACAGCTCTGGACACAGCAAAAAGGGCGAAAGCTGTCCAGTGTGAGGAACTGGTAAGAACTGAGCCTGGGGGCAAAGGCAAGGGGGAATGCTTGCTTCTTTAAAAATGTGATACAATGGTAATGATCTATCAAGTATATCTCACACGTGGTATTGCTGCCAGCTGGCTGTGTGCTGATCTGAAAGTCCTACCACAGGTGGCTCTTTTCTTACCTAAAACACAACAGTAATTTTCTTTGTAACAGTTTAAGAAAAAGATCTTTCTTCTAGTGGCAGTACTAGTTATTTTAACCAGTGTATTTGAAGACCTTAAGTACTGAAGAGTCAGATGTATCAATAAACACATCATTCAAGGAGATTTGGGTTTCATTACCTCAGAAGTTCTTAGAGGCTTTTGTATCAGGAGTACTAAACAACCCCTGAAATATTAAAACTGTCAAGACTTTTAAGGTCTGTGTCTTTCTTTGTCTTTTCCTGCTTTGGCTTTTTTCAGATTATTTAACAGGACAGATAGTTCAGAGATAGTGAAATTTTTTTTATAAGGAGACTTGAAAGAACTTAAAATTACCCTCCTGAAAGGAGAAAGAAGCTAAAGTATAGTGTCTGGAAGCTGGTGTACCAAAGATATAGAACACCAGGTTCTGTGTGACTTTGTCCCTCTATTGAACATGATCAAAGCAAAAATCTCCTGGAATTTTGAGAATGTATGGGGAATGTTAACAGATACCACTCAAAAAGATTATTGGTGTTCAAGAAAGAAAGGTGTTAAGGATTCTCCCAGGTACTCCTCTGAAGCATTTAGCCAGGAATAAGGATTCTACATCAGACCAAGCTTGTTTGTTCTTGGCCCTCTAAGGTGCCACCAGCATGCATTTCGTAGGCAAGTGAATTTAATTACTATCAAGGTATTAAAAAGTCTAAGTACTGTGGCAGTTTCACATTCAAGACAAAACCAGGAGAATTTACAAAACAGTTGTCACTTGCCACTTAATTCTGTTTCTTATTTTTGCTCATTTTGATGATCTGAGGATATCTACTTTTGCTTTGCAGCTGGTAATTTTAATACCTTTCCTATGGCTGTTGAAAATTCTTGTTATGAATAAATTATTGAATAATCAAAAGAGCTTGTTCTTCACAAATCAAAGAAATTTTCGATGTTTCTGGGGATGCAACTCAGCATTTTGCTATGGTTGATAAGGTGGGACTGACTTCTCAGTTACTGCCATGTGTGCTGTGTAAGTAGGTGCTGTTTCCAGTGATTTGAATATTCTGGCAGCTGGATCAAGCAGATCACCTGTGCAGCACACAGTTGGGATGGATTGCTTTTTTCTTTATTGTATCCCTTTAAAAAAAGTGACATCTGCCATTAATGTGGACCAACTGGCTGTGTTACAGAACAGTCAAGTGGATGTTATCAGTGAGCTTACCTAGCAGTTAATCATTTAGTTACAGTAATCCAAATTCCATAAATACCTCAGTGATTATTTCACTTAACTCTCATAGAGCATTTATGCCTTTTCTGTTTTGTTTTGTTTTGTTTAATTTTTGAAGAGGAAAATGATTTCTGCATTTTTTCCAAAAGCAGCAATGAGTTAAGAGTGAGAAAGAAACATGAATGAGCACATTGTTTGCCGTGGGCAATAAAAAAATACAAGATAAGTAACTAGGTGTTTGCATTATGATAGATGTACTAAACTCATTTCTGTTGCATAACTGGAGTCTTAACTGTGTAATTAAATTCAGTTTCAGCACAAGTGGGTTCATGAATACTTACATAACAGATTGGAAATATTTTCTTTATTCCAAATTTTATTTCAAGAAGATAGTTAAAGGTGCTCCTGAATCGACTACTATCAAAGGATGTGATATCAACTACTACATTTCAAAGGATGTGAAGGAGTAAATAATGATGGAAAATCTAGGCATTGAAAAGGATAATTTATCCCCTCAGAATAACAGTTAGCTGCTCTATTAGTTTTTTTGCTGGTAACTGAGGTAGTCATTTTTTAAAAATGTGAAATGCATTATTTGGGCTGGCAAAGTAGAGGAGTTTCATGCTTAGGACATATTGGCCTCATCCAGTGAGAGAGAGAGGCCAAATATCTGAATAGAGAGTAAATACCTTTTCATTTGATTTGAGTACAAGAACTGTGATTTTGGTGGGGCAGCAGTTGTATGTACCAAAATTTATAAATTGGTTTTGCCTTTCCTTTCTGGAAAGGAGGGCTCCAGACAAATTCTGCTTTTGTGCATATGCCTTCTCTTCAAATGCTTGTCAAACATGGCGACTTCTGCCCATTTTGAGAAAATCTTTCCTTTTTGCCTTTTAGCTTCTAAATATTTCAGTTTATTTCTTACCATTACAAAACTAACTTAGTTAACACCAAAACAACAGCAAGTATTTTAACAAGACTTTTTATTTCCTTCAGCTTTCTCAAGCCAAGGCAGGAAAACTAAACCCACACGTGCATGTGGAGTATGAATGGAATCTTCGGCAGGAAGAAATTGATGAAAGTGACGATGACTTGGATGATAAGGTGAGTGTGAATTACTGATACAGTTTTGCAGAAATACTGTCCACATCTCTGCTCCCTGGAAATAAATGGTAACTTGAGACCCACTTTAGCCTTTCTTTTCTTACAGATATGTTTTTGGGGAAAAAAACCTAATTTTGAGGCCTGTGTTAAAGACTGCCTAAGTGCTTTTTGAATATACTTTGTCAACCTAGTTATTATGGGCTGTTTCAGAAGTTTGACTTTGACAAGACATACAGGATAAAATAAATCAGCAAATCTGGACTACTTTGTTGTTTTATCCTCTTCAGAATTCTAGGCTGTTAAATTTTAGCTGGAGGAAATCCAAAGCTTACATACTTAATTTTTTCCATTAATTAAAAACCTAGTTGTTGAATAAATAACTCTATTTTTCACAAACCGTGCTGTGCTATTTATTCCTGCTTTTTTAAAAAAAGGAGTAATGGAAAGGCAAAACTTGAGGGCATAGAATAATTGCCATCCTAGAGCATGTGAAAAATTAGCCTCAGTGTCCTACTTTAGCAAGTCAGTTAATTACTGTGTGCTCTATTTCTGTAATAAGTGCAAATACACCTCTCCTATTTTATATGAGTGCTGCAGAAAGAAATGTGGACAACTTCTCATTTTCTGTGACACTTGGGACTGAAAAATTCAGAAACCGAAGTAATTTGCATGTCCTCAAGGAGAGTAGAGAACAAAATAATCATCTGTATGAGGAGCCTCAGGAGGATGAGGGATGCTGTGCTGGAGATAATAACCTGAACCAGAGCTGCAGGGAAACAGATCGTGCTCCATATGCACCCATTAACGTACAGCAGGCAAAATCTGATGTGTAAAATTTCTTCATAGAGCAATTAGATGCATTTAAAAAGAGCTGTATCATGGATTATATTGCTAGTTCAGGGACCAAATAAATCTGATCTGTCAGAAGTGTTGGTTCATTTTTACTAAGCATCAGTGGAGTAATATATTTGAGGATATTATCTAGTCTGAGTAACATGCTATATGCACTGAAAATTACTCTTATATTCTAAAACTGGCAAGGCTTTTATTGGTATTTTATTTAGTATATTATTAGTATGTATTTCCTGCTCTAAGATTAAATCTGATTTTTTGTTCATGATGATTTGTTGACAGTACAATCTTAATTTTCATTTAGAAGAGAGGACCTTTCAGGTTGATTTGCTGGAAGAGGGAGGAATGGGGGCTTATTTGACCAACAAAGAAAAAAAACTATACCCATGTTCACCAAATTATGTTGTGGTGTGTTATTTCCAAACATATTAACTATAATTAGTGTTCAGACAGCTGTATCATATCTTTGTTTTTCTGTTGACAGCCTAGTCCTATAAAAAAGGAAAGATCTCCAAGACCCCAAAGCTTTTGTCACTCTTCAAGCATTTCTCCCCAAGACAAACTGACTCACCCTTCATTTAGCACTCCCAGAGACAAGCAAAGACTCTCCTATGGAGCTTTTACCAACCAGATCTTTGCTTCTGCAAGCACAGACTTACCCACCTCTCCAACCTCTGATGCTCCTCCTCTTCCTCCTCGAAATGCTGGCAAAGGTAAGTCTGTCTCCAAATCACACTTGCAAGCAGGGATTTTCCCACTGTTGCCCTTGCTTTAACCAGAGACATTGCAGTGTTTCAGGATGCAGTGTGTTCTTATTGATGCAGTAGTGTGGTACAATGCATGTTCTAAACTTAAAAGACCTGGGGGCCACATTGTAATAGACTCATTCATAACACTGAAGATGAATGGGTCAGGATTAAACTAACATTCTGCTAAGTGAAAGTCAGTTAATTTTATGAGACAGCTGCAGTGGATCATGATGGTTTGACCTAGATATCTCTAATCTTCAAGTTTAGAGGATATATTTATGGAACAAAACTTTTTACTGTATTATAATTTGTGCAGATCTACCTTTTAGGACAAAGAAACTCTTCATTCCTTTTTACATATTTAATTTAGAAATTGATAAATTGTGTTTTTACAGTAGACTTGTTAGAGAAATCTTTGGTTGTGATGAGGGTTACAGTATAGTTTAACACTTCAGCAGTTATGCTGGTGCTCCCTTTTGTTGGTCCTCATTTCTCAATTGGTAATTGACTTTGTCTAAGAAAAATGCAGAGATGCTCTCACCAATATGTGGAAGAATAAAAGGGACAGGACAGTGTTGGCATCAGGTGTTTGCTTTTACATAGTTCAGATTCTGTTCTTAAGCACTACTGTCCCATCAGTCTTTGTCATGTACTGGCAACTTTCAAATGGATCCCTTGGCTCTCTCTTTTAAACAAGCTTGTTTCCCATTATGAGGTAAAGCGGTTTTTTCACGGTTTGCATTTTTCACATGAGATTTTGTAATCCATGTCTCACTGGGGACTCAGTTGTGTTCCTTGTAACTTTACTGTGTCTACCTGCTTGTTGGTATTATGAGATTCTACTTTTCCTTCCACTCTCCCATCCCTTTTACGTGCTCTGTCTCACAGTCTGCTGTGGATTGTTCATTGCAAACACAGTGTACTTGCTTAGATGTTCCTTCATGACCTAGGATAACTTCTTTTTTTGTCATGAAATTGCAAGACTTGGAAATTAATCATGTATCCCATTTCTCGAAGGAGGTTAATGAGGTTATGTCACATATCCATACACACTTCTTACTATATTGTCATCTTTCAATAGATTTTAATGAATTTTATTTCTTTGTCATTATATAGTGGAGCTCTCATGCAAACTTACCTAGAAAATGCTCCTTTTTTCCAGGAAGGGGAATATTTGTCTTCATATTTCATTCTAAGTATGTATTTTGGTTTCTGAAATGTTAGGCATTTTTTTAGGTGTTCTTGGAATTTCCTTGTTGTTCCTAGACCAAGGAATGAGCACAACACCAAAGCTACTTGGAAGGAATTGAGGCATTGAGTTTTTATGTGTTTTCATGTCAGAAATTATGCAAAGAAATCCTTATTTATCTTACAATGAAATAATATTATATTATCATAAAAATGCCTTCTAATGTAACATTAACTGCTTCATCAGAGTGGAAAATGTCAGATTCACAGGGTAAGTCAGAGAGGCTGAATGGAACTGCTGTTACACTTAAGTCACTATGCTTCTCTGCTTCAAACATGCTAAAATTCTACAGTCTGTGGTTGATGTTGTGAGTTTTGGTTGATATCCACTCAACAATACTGTGAAATTAGAAATTTCCATTATATACATGCCTGTGTTACAGGAATTATTCAAAACTTAAAAGCTGGGGAGAAAAGTGACAAATGTATAGGACAGTTCATCAGTGTGGAAAGGTTGATATAGATGTATCATTTCAGATGCACTTATGGTTCATTTTAAACTGTGCTGCACCTTATCTCCCCTCTTCCAGTTCTCAGATTGTTTAAAAGAAGCTGAAGCAGACACTCTCCATTTCCATAAGACATTGTTGACACATCTGAATTTTGAAACAGTCAATTTTCCTTGTGTAGGAAAACATAAACCTGTAGAATTTTTCTCCTCTTTTGAGATGGGTAGTAATAGAGTATATCCCTTACATTGAAGTTTACACAAGCTTACTTGTCAGATGTGTGTTTTTGTTTAAAAAGTCCATTTGAATATCTTGTGTTTAAGATTATATGAAAACATGGAATTACTTTTTTCACTAAGCTCCCTAAACAGCAGGAGAAACAAAAGCATTGAATCTGTATTTAAATTTAAGCTTACCTTCTGTCTGAAGGTAACATAATCTGGTCTTTGTGAGACTGTGGCAGATAGCATGGGCCCCTGCTAGGACATGGAGTCTGCAGGGAATGGATAGCAGGTGGATCTGCATTTTAGAAGGAGGCAGACAATTTTTAAGTTCCATGGGTTTTCATCCTTTGGGACGTGCAGATGAAACTGTCTTTCCAAAACATCTTTTATTTTTAAGAAAACCCCCTCCCTGTAGCCCTCTGTAAGATGGTTTCATTGCCCAGTGAAGTTCCTTGGTAGCAAAGTTCTGTGGTGTTCCTGAGGGGCCACAGTGGTCAGGAAGCCATCCACTCAGCTTGTGCTGGGGAGAGGAGGGAAGTTTAAAGCAATTTACATAAGGCATGTCACTCTTGCTCATGGTTTTCAGTGGACATGCTGGCTAGAAATAATTTTATAGGTACAGTAGTTGGAGGAGGTGATATGAGGATGTTTTAAGTTTCTCCATATATCATTATAACTCATGTCCAGGTTTCCTAGTTTGATAAGTTTTCAAAATATTCCTTAAAATGCTGCAACCTTCATGTATTTTACTCCACACTGTCTGATTTGTGGATACATCTTACTTGCTCCTATCTCTGCCATAGATTTAGTTAATCCTAAACAGAATGAAAAGTACAGTGGCTGCCTGAGCCAACCATTCTGAGCCTTTTTCAATAGTTTATCTAAGCTTATTCAGGTTCAACTTAGTTGTGTTGTCAGTTAAATCTTTAGCCTGTAACATTCTCAAAATAATCTTTTTTATTGCACTTTCCAGTTTATACCTGCATTAGGCTCAACATCTAGCAGACCTTCTGCCTATTGTTTTACAGAAAGCTTTTTAAAAAAGTCAGTATTTAAGTAGTTGTGTGACTTGCCACTGTAGCTAAATAAAATTTTGCACAACCTTCCTTGCAAATCCAGTGTGAGGGTAATGTTGCTAACCAGCTTTGGAGGAGTATTAGGCAGTCTAATCCAGGTTTCCTTCAGTTCAACTGAAAGCTGCTTGATTTTTAGTGGTTCTGCCTGTTTATGCCAGATGAACATGGAGGTCAGGGATTAATTCTGTATCGTGAAGTTAAATTTCAATCTTCAATACCTAAAAGGTTGCATAGTTTATACTGTCTCAGCTCTGACATGAGGTACCTAAACCCAAAGGCTCTTCCTTTGTGGTTCCCATCCACTGCAACTGCAGACACAGTCACATCATCTTCTCCTTCACTAGATCAGACTCAATTTCTAACCAAATTTGTTTATTTGAATTTACTAGTAACTTCTAGAAGTTGTCTGACTGCATTGCACAGAGGATTAGGAATCTTCTTGAGTTCACTTAGTTACTTTGTGCATGTACCAACATTGCTCTTTGGCCTTGGTGGTTTTTCTGTGGCTGGTGGCCGTATCAAGGCACTGCCTGGATGGAAACTGTACAGGTCTCCATGTCTAGGGTGTTACACTAAACAAACCAAGTGTATTTTACCTTATCTGATTGAAGAATATTTTCATTCTCCTGGGGTTCAAGTTATCCTTTCATCACACTAACTCTTCTCTGTACCTTTGCTGTTTAAATGAGCTTTCTGAAATAAAACTGGCTAGAAGTGTCAGTACAGCAGTAAAATTTGCTGTTCCTACTGGAAATGCCACATCAAAGAATCCTTTGGTCCTACTTATTTTTTTTCCTGATTGTATCATACTGTGGCATAGCAGGCATTACACAGTGTACTCATTTGCAACTGAAGTTCTTAATTTATAGCACAAATGTATTTATTCTCATTTGCATTACCTCAGCCTTTGAGGTCATCCTGTTTCTTCTGAATGCTTTCAGGATTCTGTACTTCTCTTGCATATACTTGGAGACATTTTTTTAATATTCTTATAAATATATTACACATTTTGATTAAATAATGCTGCTTATCCCACTAAGACTTTGTATTTTTTAGTACCATAATAGGAAGGGAAGGCTAGCTGATGACTCTTGGTTTCATGGGCTCTTCTATTTCTGAATCAACTGAAAACACAAAATTCTTTAATATAACTTTCATCTTTTTCTTTCTAAACTGAACGGTTTTTTTAGGCATTAATTAGCTAATGTACTTCAAATGCTAATGTTGAATCAATGTGTATTCTTAGCTTTCTTACTCAGAGTGATCATGATCATTTTGTCTTTAATTATGCTCTTATTTTCAGTACTGGATCTGAAGTAAGACAAACTGAAAAGGCTTTAGGTAATATCTATGTGATAAGTCACTCATGAGAAATTTAAAAATAAGGATTGCAGCACTTGTTAATGAAAATACCATTTTTAATATGAGTTATTTTCCTTTGCAGTGTCCATTCTACCATTAGCTGGAATTCTGGTTTTTTCCCCTATGTCCCATTAAGTGGACTGGATTAAAAAAATTACACATGTGAGGTTTTTACACTCTAAACTCACCATTTCCTGATTGAGTGGCAGCAGCTTTGCATGGTTTCACAATATGAATTGTTACTACACTAACTGCACAAACCCTGATGGGTAATGCACTACTAATTGCACACCTTATCCAGTTATTTACCTTAGTACAATAATTTTGAGATTATTTGATCTATTTACACATGCAAGCCTGATCTTGGTAATACAAAAATTGATAAAACATGACAACAGTTAATACTGTAAGCATTTGCTTTTTGCTAACTGAGGAAGAGAAAGCTTGACAGAAGCAAAAAAAAAAACTTTTAGGTCAAGTTTTTTAGGGTTTTCTTTTTTGAGTTTTGATTTTTGTTTTTGTTTTGGTTTGGTTTTTTGCTTGTGTCAGGAAAATGTTCCTTACAAAATGTGAACTTCTCAACTATGTGAGAAATTATGATTAAGGCATGTATTGGAGAGGAAATGACTGGCTCAGTTGCTGCCTGGTTAAAATCACAAAATACCTTTGATCTAGTTACTGCTCTGATTATTGCTTAAAGATACCTAGCCTAGCCTTGTATAATTAAGAATATCATACAGGAATTGTTTTGAGCTGTTGGTTTTACACACACATTTATGTCTATATATGTGTGTATATACACTGACACGTGCAGTTGCCGAGTTGAGCAGCCCTGGTGCCAGCACAGGAGGGGTTCCTTAGCCAGGGAAAGCTCAAGGCAGTGAGAAAGCTGCAGGAGCCAGAGCAGCTCACAGCACAGCAGCTGAGGGGACATGGGCAGGGCCAGGGGCAACAGGGCCAAGCCCAGACATGTGTGAAGAAACTTGGAGAGCACCACGAACAGTGCCAGTGAACAGTACCACAAACAGTGCCAGTGTGGCAGTTTGGATGGGAATTTGCATGGAATGGCATGCAGGAAGGGGCTGTAACTGCCAGGCTGAGCAGGGGGCAGTGGTATCTGCCACTGAGTTATCAGTGCACATTGAAAGAGCTCTAAACTCGATTTGAAAGGGGAAAGGGACAAAACCAGGCTTGCTGGAGGTAACCCTGGGGGCAGCACACCAGTGTTTGAGGGAGCGTGTGTGCCAATGGGGTCCTTTGAGCTGGTGTCTCAGTGCAGCTGGGGAATGAAGAGCCCTGTGATAGCAGAGACATGAGGCATGGAAATGCCTCCAGTCATGTAGAAATTAGGGCTTCTCTCCCAAAAAAAGGTGTCAGGATCAGCATCCCAACTGAAGTGCATCTACAGCACTGCACACAGTATGGGAAACAAACAGAAGGAGCTGGAAGCCATTGTGCAGCAGGAAAACTGCAGCTGCCATCACAGAACCATGCTGGGAGGACTCACACAACTGGAGTGCTGTGATGGATGCCTCTAAACCCTTTGGAAGGGGCAGGCAAGGAGGGAGAGGCAGTGGGGCAGCCCTGTGTGTTAGGGACTGTTCTGAGTGTCTGAGCTGAATGATGGTGGCAGTAGGGTTGAATGTTCTAGGTAAGAATCAGAGAAAGGCCAAGGGGCAGAGATATCCTGATGGGAATCTGTTAGAGACCACTCACCCAGGATGGAGAGGCAGATGAGATACCCTGTGAGCAGCTGGGAGAAGCCTCACAATTGCTGGCCCTTGTTCTCATGGGGCAGGAATGTCCAGGATGTCTCTGGAGTGTGTGGAGCAGAACTTTCCACCTCAGCTGGTGAGGGAGCCAGCAAGGGAAGGCACCTGCTGGACCTGCTGTTTGTGAAGAGAGAAGGATTTGTGGGTGATGCAGGCCATCTGGGGCACAAGGATCATGAATCCTTGGACAAGTAACAAGGGGGATCAGCAGAACTGCCGCCTGTTAAGGAGTCTGGCTGACAAGAGTCCCCTGGGAAACAGTCTAAAACGAGTCCAGGACATTTCCTTAAGAAGGAAATCCCAAAGGCACAGGAGCAGAGGCGTGGTTTAGAGGAGGACTTGGCAGTGCCCAACTCCATGATCTCAAAGGTCTTTCCCAACCTAAGTGGCTCTGTGATACAGTGTATTTTATCATAATTGTACAGACAGTTCATACATTATCAGGTCTTGTATTATTCCACCAGTTGTTTCCATAAGCTGATTTTGATTCAAGAACTTTCCCCATGTTTTCCTTATTCAAAATGTGATGTCATTTTATACCTCTTTCTGAAATGATGTTTTGAAGTTTTCCTTTATTTTGTTTTAATTTGAACATAAGTTATTTTGTATTTCAGCCATGTAATCATTAGTGAATGACTTTTTTATTCATATTTATTCCTTCTGTGACTTTAATACAGAAACAAATGCTAGGAGTCTGAAAGTATGATTTGTAATATCTTAAGCACCTTTTCACTGTCACTTTTGTATGCCATGTGAACTTTTGAAAGCTGTGAAGTGATTTTTTTTTTCAACTCCTCAGTAATGTCTGGATATATAGAAATAATGTGAAATCTAAAACATGCCCACATAACATAATTTTAAGGGTTTTTTTTTTTTTTTTCAATTCTACTGCAGGTTATTTTTGTAGAGAAGATGTATTCCTCTTATTGGCAATTAAAAGTACAAATTTTACTTCACGTCTGAAGCTTAATTTTTGCAATAAGTGCACAGTGCTGTTTGAATGCCATTCCTCCACTTTTTTTTCCCCTCTCTAAGCCAGTTTTGGGTGGTTTGTGACCGGTGGGTGCGGGTGTGGTGGGGCGCGGTGCAGTGCGCGCAGCCGCCGCCAGGGGGCGGTGGGACATTGCCGGGCCCAGGCGTTCGGGCAGTGCCGAATGTGGGGACAGGGGACAAACGCTGCTCTGCCAGCCCGGCTCTGTTTGCGACCGGCTGTGAGAATATTGTTCCTACCCCCTCGCCATTCCTGGATACACTCGGAGTTAAATCACCAATCAAAACGACTTTTTACCCGTATTTCCTGGAGCAAAGAAAGAATTGGTAACTTGCAGGGATTGTCAGTCAAAATTTAGCATGAGAAAAGTTGGTTTTGCTTTCAGAAACATCTCAATCCATAGTTTAAGTTATCTTGCTTACTTAAGCTCAAGGAAGGAATTAAAATGAGAAAGGGTAAGGATACAAACTGCAGAACAATCATTAAATGCACTGGCATTTGTCTTGTTGTCAGTTAATGGTTTTGTGATCTTGGAAGTAAATTGAGAGGAATGATTGCAAAATACATAATTTGATTTACAAAAGTAACCAATTAATTAAGCCAGGCCCAAAATATCTTCTGGGCTTGTGCTTGAGAGATTCTCCTGCAGGTGGCCTTCCAGGCTTGAATCTGGAAGAGAATAGATTGAATTATTGACTCATTAGGGGCAGTTCTATTAAATTTTTCTTTGCTGCTCATAAGAAAGAGGGAGGTCACCTGCTGAAAATACCTGAAAAATAGATTCATGTTTATAAAATCATTGAAGTTACTTTTGTCAGTGTTAAATGTCTCACCTAAGGAATTTTAACAAATACTATTTTTAACTGATTTCAATACTTCTATAATATATAATAATTTGGGAAGGAGTGCAGGTATTGATCATTTCCAGTCTACCTATAGAGAATATTCATAAATATTTTTGAAGAATGCAGCTCTAGTTTTGTGTGCTGCAGTGTAGGATATATGTAACTGAATGAAGGTTTTGTCTCAAATACTGTTCAAATAAGGTAGCTTTTCAAAAATAGGCAAGTTGGTTCTACAGTGCTAAAAAATAGACTGACAATGGACTTGAATTTTCAGGTATAAATAGGCTTTGCTTTGAAAGTTTTATGTCGATTTTCTGCATTTATCCAGACTGATAGCAAAGCTGTCTGATGTGCAAAACTTATTGCAAGTGAAGACTGCAGTGAAGTCTTAGTTGCTGGTTAGATTATAAAAAAGACAAAAACAACAAACCTACAAACTACCAAAAAACACCCCAACAACAAACCCCCTGGAGCTGTTCTAACCTCATTCAGAACTACTGTAGAAAGTGTTACAAGTCATTTCTTAGGGCGGTGGTGGCAGCTGACTCCAGCAGTCATCCCCTCACTGCCGGTTGCGCCCTGCTCTGCTTCCTTGAGCTTCTTGTTAGAGACATTTGTGAAGGTCACTGGTGAAGCTGATTAGGGAAAAACTCTTGTCTTTCCGCTGGGTTATTTTGTCTTTCAAGCTGTATTTGTTTCCATATTGTGTAAAACATGCATTGTGTTAAATATTACTTGTGCTAACATTAATTCAGAGGGAAATAAAAGTGTTTAAGGGTAAGGGTGACTGCATAGGCTCTTAGAAGCCATGCTACCCTGAAATATCTAATCTCAGTCCCAGAAAGGACTTCTCTAATTATTTTATTCATACCATGTACAACAATTTGCATTGCTCTTGGAATGCATAGTTTGATGTATTTGATCTACAGAAAAAAGAATTACAGAAAATCTTCTCAAGCTAAAAATCCTATTTTGAAAGTGAAAGGAAAATTTGTAGGCATATTTCTATTTCTTTCCTCCTGCCTTCCAGTTTATTAACAAAATTTGTATGGGATGGTCTGGAGGGCTAAAAAGCCTCCCCCGATATTGGAACATATAGAAAACACTTTCATTCTGGTATAAATTAACAGCAATTTTAATCCCACGTACTAAATATTACTTCATTTTAATACTTCATGCTACTTCTTTTTTTTTGAACAATGCCTAAAATTAGAAATCTTGGTGTGATTAATCCTGTATTTTTTAAACATAAGTACACATGTCATTCTATTGTCAAGTTGCTTATATTCCCACAGCTGAGATGGTTAAAAATGTGGTGGACATGTCGTTTAATCTAAACAGTGTTTTGGCATGGCTTGTCTTTTTATTTTGAGTCTTTTGCTGCACTTCACTGTGGGTCTGATTGTGAATTTCTCAGTGCTGCTTTGACGTTTATGCACATGTATTTGTAAGAAGGTTGTTTGTTATTTTGCAGGCCCACCTTCAACCCTCCCTCTAAGCACTCAAACCTCTAGTGGCAGCTCCACTCTTTCCAAGAAGAGACCACCTCCCCCACCCCCAGGACACAAAAGAACCCTCTCTGACCCACCAAGCCCACTACCTCATGGACCCCAGAATAAGGGCCCAATTCCTTGGGGTGAGTTTTGAAATGCAAAACAAAAGGGCAGGGGAAAACCTTTATGATGGCTGATACATGATCTTTGGTTTCCTTTTACCTGGTGCTTGCTTTCCAATGATTGCAGCTTGATGTAACGTCAGCTCAGATAAATCAGCAGTTCTATCTTCTGTCACTCTGCCTTCCAGGCTGCTACAGCCGAGTCTCACTTGAGAAAGCTGAAAATCCTCCATGCTCCCGTGGGGCCCAATCCAATCTCCTCCACTGGCTCCCTGTCTGCTGTAGCTGCCCAGGCTCTGCCCTCACCCCAGCCCCTCAGCCACTGCTCTCCCCTGCCTCTGCCTCTGCCCCTCCTGCTGCTGCTGCTGTGCCCAGCTCAGGAAGCAGCTGCAGGGGTGCAGCTTCGGGCCACGCAGACCCCGCTGTGTCTGTGCAGGTCTCACAATGGCCACAGGAGCTTCTTTCCTTGGGCTCTGGGCCATGCCTCTCCTGTAAAGTGTTCACACCTCACTGGTGGGAATGTGTTGTCTTAAAATGTATTTGGCTTTTGTGATGTTGTCTGTACATACACAAAGACTGATAGGTTTGCATCCTGCTACCAGCAGAAGTTACACAGAAACAGTGCTTTTTAATTTTTTTTTCAGTTTTTTTACCAGGCTACCTTTCTGACTGATGCTTTTTGGAAACTACTTTCCAGACTACTCAGATTCTTCCTCTTTTGAATAAACATTGCTCTATGCAGTCAAATTCTCTTGGGAGCTATAAATCTCAGGCCCGTGTTAATTTACTGTGATTTTAGTCTTGGTGGCAGGTTTTCCATGAATCTGTAAATTTTTTAACTGCAATCCAGTGCTTACATAGGTGCATCATCCTTGTATATTCTAGTACAAACACACAATTACTAGCCTAAAATAAAAAATTCCTAGCCTAAAAGCACCATTTTTTTCAGCAAATTGAGTTAAATGTAGTAAATCATGGAGTACCCATGTGTGATTTAATGTAGGATTCAATATGAAGAAAAGTATAGAGTCCAATGGAAAGACTTTTTCTCAAGGAATGCAAATAATGAAATCTTTTCAGTTCTCTACTTCTCAAGAGGTCTGGGATATAGAAAAAAATGTTTCTTATGTTGTAATAGCCCTGTGCTATTTGAGAGGTAATAAAGACCTCAAATTTTGAAGAGCTTGGACTTAAAAAATGTAAAAAAAATCCCAAATATGTCAGTCCAAAACAGAATCTAAAGCACCATATACTAGAATACTGTATAATGTAGCACTATTAGGATGAAAAGTGTGATAAGATTAGATGCTAAGCAAGTGCCAGCTTTTTCTTAAACACAGTAGGCAACAGATAAAGAAAGAAGATATGGGAAAGGTGCAGGTGTGCAGTTGAAGATGAAGAAAGCTGTAGCAGTAAAGCACCTTGTCAGAGCAGGGCCAGGGAAGAATATTGCTTTTCCTGTCTCTTCACTGCTTTTCAGGGCAGGCTAAACTTCAGTGGATGGAGTAGGGGCCTCTTCTCCCTGTTTTCTTAGCTGAGATCTGTAAAAAAGCTTGTTTCAAAGTCCATTTGGATTTTTAAGCAAGTATTAAATTTTGTGTTTATAAAAGAGGGAGTTTCTTGTATCTGCCTTTGTGTTTTTTGCTTAAGAATATTGTCAGATGTTCACTGCTTTTCCTTTCAGAAGCTTTCTTCTGTGTTGTTATATTTGTTGCTATGTTGAATTTCAGCATTTGTTTTCTGTGCATTAATTGAAGTTTCAAGCAGAGCAATCCTTAGCTTATGTCTAAGCAATTTGAGTTACTATTCAAAGATGTTCTAAAAATGAGATTTAGATTATTTTGTATTTCCATAGCAACTGTAAGGTTTTTTTCCCTTGCTTTATCCATAGGATCTACATGTTTACTGTTTTACCTTAGTTCCTTTTTTGCACCACTTTTAAACACAAACATATTTTTAGCAAGGCACAGCATGAGCCTTTTCTGCTGTTTCATTTAGACTTCAATGCGCCAAGAATGGTATTTAGGAAAATGTGTCATTCTTTTAAATGAGATGTATTTTGTGTTCTTGGATCATTAAACGTCACTTTGCATCTATTTCAATGACAAAATTTACTAATGGTTGTTGAAGCTGCTTCTAAGATTAAGACATGCTCTAATTGGAGAGGCAAAGGGGAATGAAAAGGCACTAAACCACATGAATTGGTGTCATTATACCTTGAAAATGGTGATTGCTAATGAAGAGAAGCCTTCTGCTGAAGGAATCCAGAGCACTTGGGTTTGAGTTTTGCTGCCTTTTGACAGAATTCTGTATACCCAGGACCTTTTGTTTATCAATGGCTAAAGTGCAGATTATGGGAACATACAAACTTAGTCATTAAATCAGTAAAGGCTATTCTTTACATAAGATAAAATACCAATCCTGAGAAATTTAATGCTTTTGTGAATAAAATTGCATTCATGGTGGTTTTAAAAAGACATGCCTCATAGTGCAAAATGTAAGCACCTGTGATGAATTTATCTGATACTGGCCTGCTGTATCTCCTTCTCTACTGAGAAAATTGAAACACTATTTCAAAACAAATGCCCTACAGCAATGTCATTCAATCTTCCCTTGCCAGGAGATGAGAGCTACCAGTGAGTTGTTTTAAAATGTGTTATATGAAAGGTCATCTGGGATTATTTTGGTCCCTCCTGCTTTTTCAGCTGCAAAATTATTAATAAAGTTATAAATTATTTTTTAGGTATGTAGTATAGAAGATACTTAGAGAAATACATGTTTTGCTTTAAGTTGTACCCTCTGCTGATTATATTTCAGTTATCCTAATGATTTTTTTTTAATTGTCCTTTTCACCTCAGGTAATGATTTGGGCCCACCTTCAACTAAGGCTGCAAACAAGTTTGAGGGGATGTCTCAGCAGTCAAGGTAAAATCTGCATATAAGAAGGCAGTGATGAAAACTTAAATAAATATAACTAATTTGTAAATTAGAAAAGAAGAGCCTTTCATAGGAAATAAAATCCTAGCTATGCTTCTTCATTAGTTTTCTGCGTGCCTTACTAGCATACAAATACTTTGGCTCCATTGAGCCTCCTACGCTTTGTTGCTCGCTGTCTGTGCACAATCCATCCTTTGAGCAGGATGGACAGAACGACTTGTACCCAAATTTCTCTGCTTCTCCTGCAGAAGGGCTCTCCCAGCTGGGGAATGCTGCCTCACATGGCAGTCCAGCAGGACAAAAGTTTTATTTTCATGTCTCCTGGCATTTGACTTTATCTGCTTCAGTGTGAGGTGTCCTGCCTGTAGCAGCAGTGTCACTCTGGGTACAGGCTGGCATCAAAGATGGCTCTGTAAGAGACTTCATCTCAGTCTTCCAGTTTAGCTGTTTTCCACTCTGTCAGGCTTCTGTGCTACCACACAGTCTGCAGTAACACAAACTGCTTTTAGCTCGTAGTTCATCAGGTCTGTCCATTACAAGTGTCTTTTTCAATAGCTGGAGTAGTAGGGACAGCCATACATTGCTGTCACTTAGAGTTTGCTACTCTTCTGTCTGTGCTGTGATTCCAAAGTCTTGAGGCTCAGAGCATGATAATTCCAATAAACACCTGCCTCGGGCACACAGCCTGTCGTGACCAAAAGTGTGTGGGATGGGCTGTGACTGGGGATGGATGTGTAACCTCAAACAGGGCACAGTAGAAGATGTGTAGGAAGTTTCTGGACACCCCCAGACTGTGATCTGCCTTGTCAGAACAGGCAGGGGACCTGTTGGTTAGCACAGCTGCCTTCCCACCTTTGCTGAATCGATCCAGCTGGCACTGGGCATTCAGGAGAAAAGTGGTGATGTTCCACAGCACTGAGAGCTGGGCCCATCCTAGATTCTTGTTAAACAATGGTACTCGTACTCCATGGCATTAGGGAGAGGCTGAGGTAGGAGCTGGGCTTTTATGACCTTTGTAGGCCCCTTCCAATTCAGGATATTCTATGATTTTGTGATAAATTAGGATTGAGCTTGGCTGTTCTTTCAGTTTCATGTCATGATGTATTTTTGCTATTTAAAAAACAGCTAGAAATTAAGTGTTTTATCACTCTCATTTTGAAACGTTGGCTGCAGAGACAAGCAATACCAGAATCAAGGCTGTTGATGCAGAAGACTCTTTGCTCTGTTGAACTTAGTCCAGCAGCTTTCTCACTCATTTTTCTTTTTTTCTTGTGTTTTGAGTCATTGTTTTGAACTGATACTGATTTTTATTCATTGTTAGATTTTTATGTCTTAAATCAATTTGCTTTCTTCTCCTCTTTCACAGTTGTTTTCTATAAAGGTGACTTAGGTGTGGTTTTACAGGAAAATCTTTGATGGGAATAGCTAACACATGTGTAATACAGGTTGGACAGAGTAAAGCATCATGTTTTCCCACAATCATCACTATTTCCTGGGAGTGGCAGAGACTTTGTCTCCTCCTGCAGCAGAAAGTGTGTGTGATAAAATATCAGACATGTGCAGGAGGCTACAAGCCATAGGCTCAGTCCTGGAAAACTTCACTGACATAAACCATAGATTATGTTTTGTATGTTTCAGTATAGTTATTTTGAAGAACAAGTTTTCCTTAAAGTTCAGGATCTGCCCACAGAGTTGGTCTTTCAGCTTCACCTTTTTTCAGAGTACATTTTGCATGTACCATAGTTCATAGATATATTTGCCCCATAGCATTGAAGCTGTGTAGGGTTTGTATGTCTTTTTCTCTGAAAAAATCCCCAATTAATTCTTAACAGTGGTTTGGATTTTGGGATTTATCCACAGGCAAAGTGATTATACAAAAGGAGCAAAATGAATGTGGATTTGTTTGGGGATTTTTTTATTTATGGGTGTGTAAAGGGGGAAAATGAGAAATAAGTATATTTTATAACGGTTGTAAGCACTAATAATTCACATCTGTTGATTTAGCACTGGGACTGCAAAGACTGCACTTGGCCCTAGAGTTCTTCCCAAACTACCTCAGAAAGGTAAGAGATCTCTTTGTGGCTATTCTTATAATGGCATCTTTTAAATGTGGGTGAAAGTAGATACTTGTTTTAAATATAGGGATCTTTTCAGCAGAAATTTTTTTTCTAAAATGCCAGAAACCATGAAAACTTCACAAAACTGAAACGATTTTGGAAGATGGGAAAGGCTTTTATTGAACTGAAAACAATACACCTAGGGGGGAAAAAAAAAATCATGAACTAATTGAAGCTGGAAGAGACCTCAGGAGGTCTTGTGGTCCAGTCCAGCACTCGGAGCAGGGCCAACTTTGTGCCATGACAGCAAGTTGCTCAAGGCCATGTCCAGTCACATTTTGAGTATCTCCATGGCTAACTTTTATGGGCTTCTGTTTCTATCCTAGACCACTCTCATTGGTATTTTTTTTCTCCCCTGATATCTCCAAGTCTAATTTCTTGATAGTTTGGAGCAAACTGTATCTGTGCCATGTTCTGGCAGTCAGGCTTGTGGTCAGTGCAACTACTTTGAAAAGAATCAGGTGCTGTTACATGGTCATTTATATATCAGTGACAAACTTCCTGAGACCATCATCCCAGGGAACACCTTTCTTTTAGAAATGTTCTTTTCTAGTCTCTTTAAACTCACACAGCAGGTTTTATTTAGTTTTTTTTAATTGTTGGAGCAGTTGA
The DNA here is from genome assembly GCA_013400775.1 of Chaetops frenatus. NCBI lineage: Eukaryota > Metazoa > Chordata > Aves > Passeriformes > Picathartidae > Chaetops > Chaetops frenatus. The sequence continues at coordinate 355,396 of VZTR01003433.1, forward strand.
CTATAAAGTAGAAAGTAGATCTGCTTCATGGCTCTGACTGAATACAGAATCCATCAAAAATATATTATATCTGTATGAGTGGAGTAGAGCTTGAAGATCAGGGAATGCTGCTTGTCCAAAATTCTGAAGCCAGATGTCTGAAATTAAGAGTGCAAATAATTTTTAATAGAAAAAGCAAATGTAAATTTTTAACTTTATTAAATTATAATTATTTTGACATGTTATCTTTTGAAAGAGACACCACTGATGCACTAGGGTGGCACTGTGAATGAAGTCAACACTTCCTTGATTTAAAATAATATAGGTGAAAATTTAAGAAGGGCCAAATCAAAGCACTTTGAGAAGGGCTGCTATCAGGGTTTTTCATATCATTTACTTACATCTCAAACCCATGTGGGTGATCAGTCTGTGTACATTTGCTGTGAGGTAAGTCTAGGACACAGAGCCATATACAGGGATCAACACAGACTTTTTTTGGAAATGAAAGTCTGGTAGTAATTATACTATTTCTTTCATGGAAACTATGCAAATGGGTTTAGTCTGGGGTGTCTTGTTGTGTATTTTTTTTTTTGTTTCAGTGGGGCTTTGTTGTTTCTTTTTTGGTTTTGTTTGTTTGGGGTTTTTTTGGGGGGGTTGTTTTGTTTTCTTTTGTGTGTGTACTAATGGTTTTGTTTTCGAGGTAGATTTCAGTTGAGATTTTTGGGGAGCTTAGCAGTAGAATCAATGGATGACACTGAGAAAAAGAACTATTTGAAAATCTAGTTTCAATTTCCTTCCAGCAAATCTGCAAAACACACATTTTAAAACTTTCCATCTTTACTAAATTGTAAATATATACAGTAATTAATTTTTTCTTTTTGAATGTCTGTAGTACAGTATGGTCTATATACTGCATAGATATATGTGCCCACTCTCTCTCTCCTGAGGGATTTTACAGCCACTAATCCTAAGAGGTGGTTTTTAGTATGTAATTCAACTGTATAGGTGAATAATTGTCATTGGAAAGAAATTTTGTTACAGTCACATCAATTGGTCTATAGGTGGTTTTGCAAAGTCTTCTATTATATTTCATACTTTCTGGTTTAGGTCCAAAAAGTGATCACTTTATTTCATTTTAAGTAGATAGTCTGTAAATTGACATCTAATAGCTGTTGGAATAAGCACTGCTGGCCTCCAGGAGGAGCAATTAACTGCAGCCTCAGTGAATGAGGATTATGTAAAGTTGTATTATCTGGCTTTTGTCATAGACTAGGAGAACTTATTGGCAATTATGGGGATCAGTGGCCATGTGATCATTGACACAACTGCAGTTTTGATATATGCCTAACTTCTTTAATATTAAAATATTAAGATTGTGAAAAACATTGTTTTGCTCTTTTTTTTTTTTTAGTGGCACTAAGAAAAATAGAAACCAGTCATCATCTTTCAATAGATAAATCCCATCAGCACATGGAAATGTTTCAGAAGCCCTCACTGTCCATCGATATACCACAGAAACCACAGCCTGGAGACTTGCCCCCAAAGCCTCTGCCTCTGGACTTAACTCAGAAACCTCAAGTGGGAGATTTGCCCCCAAAGCCTGGAGAACTACCCCCAAAGCCTCAGCTAGGAGACTTGCCACCAAAACCACAGCTTGGAGACTTACCTCCAAAGCCACAAATGAAGGACCTTCCTCCAAAACCTCAGCTAGGAGAGCTGTTGGCTAAAACTCAAGGTGGAGAAGCAGCACCGAAGCCTCAGCCCTCAGAGGCAAATCAAAAATCTCACTCCATAGATCTTTCTCCAAACGTACAATCCAGAGACACCGTCCAAAGGCAAGCATCTGAGGAGTCTAATGACATAACACACACCCTGCCAGAAACCCCTGTGCCACTTCCCAGGAAAATAAATATGGTAGGTATCACTCCAGCTCCCTGGAAGTATCCGTGGAAGGCTTTGAAGTTACTGTAAGACTTTCTGTGCACCCTTGAGCTATGCACACAAGGCAACATAAAGCTATGGGGTGGGATGGGGAATGAGGAGCTCTTTTTGTGCCCCAAAGCAGCTTCAGCAAACGGTAGGGGTTTAAAAAGCCTCCTGCATGCTGAAACAAATACTTACAACATAGAACAATAATCTTGGGAACATGCCAGTGTATTTAGATTTATTGGGATTTATGTGTTGTTTTATCTATGCCAATCACGACTCTGAATGAGTTGATGATTTGCTCTGTTACCTTTGCTCACTGGTCTGTGTGCCTTAGATTGCTGGAAATATTTATATATTTGACTTTTTAAGCTTTAAGAAGGGATATTAGCACCTGTTGTCAGTAGATGCAAAATTTAAAGTAAAGTCTGCTGTGACAAAATAGTAAATGTCCCTGTCATGAGTATTTAATGTTGATGTACTTAATGGTTGAGATGTAAGTTCAGATGTATTGATGAAGTGGCAAAACTGACATTACTGCCTGGTGTGTAGTAGCAGATCTGGAACTTTAACTTGATTCCAACCCTCAGTTCATCTTGCTGTTCATCTTTCTAACTAGGCCAATTTCCAACAGAGGATTCTTAATGCATGTATAGATTGAGATAACTATGAAACTCCAGAGTTCTCTTAGGATTTTCATCATGAAGAATACATCAAAAGGGAGATGGCTTTGTTTGTCAGATTGGCTGTGCAAAGCACTTATGTAAAAAGGAAATAAGACTTAATTCTAGTGATATAGTAAAAGCAGAGAGTGAGTTTCTGCCTTGTGCTTGTCTGAGGAAGAGCCCTCTAGAGCCATCATTCTGCTTGGCTTCTGGCATGGACTTGCCTGTAAGCTCCTGTCTGAACTGAGGACAACAGGGTTGTTGCTTGGGCTTCCTGAGTATTCTGGAATTTAAATATTACAGGAATCTGATCAAAAAGTGTTTTGTTTACTTATGTACTTTTAAATATAAGCACACAAATGATGCTAGTCATGCTCAGCTACTTGTCACTTTATTAGAGAAGAAAAAAAAGCAAATAATGGATAACCTGTTTGGTTGAGATTGGTTATTTTTGGCTTTTTTTTAAACTGTCACCCTACTGTATACAGAAAAATTCTGAGGAAAGGTTCTTTGTTCTCCAAACTCAGTCATTTTCCCATGTGCAGTAAATTAAATAGTACCCCTGTTGTGCAGTGATAGAAGCTATTATGTATCTTCCCAGTCTATATATATATATATATGTATATATATTTATCACCAGGGTTTTGCACATCTTTGCATGCACACTTGTATCTGTTCATGTTCAGTGCAGCCTTTTTTGCTCTAGTGATAATGTGCAAGAATTCCTCTGAAATGTATCTTACCTCACTCCACAAAGCTGGTGAAATTCTTCATCCCAGTGAGCAGTGAGACCTACAACAGCAGCCACAGTACTCATGGGTATTTCTCTCTTGGGCTTGACTATTTAGCCACTAAACAGAGAACCAGAGGTTTTTTCATTGGTAATTTTTTGAAAATTAATTGTTCAGAAATATAATTTTAAAATTCCAATGCTGATGATTTATAAGGATTTGAAAGGATATTTTTAGAGAAACAAAACTTACACTGAATGCTTCTGAAATCACACTGAGCATTTGAGCATTCTTTTGTGTGTTTGTGTGGTGGTTTCCATAAAGGAGACAAAAGACTTATTTTTAAAGAAAAAAAGTGTTGAATGTAAATAAGAGCATGGTTGGATTATTAATGATCACAGCATCTCATTATTGTTCAGTCTTAAGCATAAAATCCCTTGTTAATAAGCACTTGTTGGGTACTGGGGGTCCGTAGTGGGTATTTGTTTTTTAGTTGCAGATTAGATTTCCTCGAATTACTTCCATTTCTTTACACACCAGTGCCACAAACTGTTCTGGAACATGAACAAAATACATTCTGCAATGTATGTGCTCTCTACATATCTATCCTTTTTTTATACCTTCCCACGATTAAGTACACCTTGGACTTGAATGCTGCTTTTTCCAGCTGTCTGTGAAAGGAATAAAATGTTAAAATCTGATGGAACCAGAGTAATCCCCATCATTTTTCATGTGTTCCTACAAGCTGAGTTCCATACAGTTTTCTTAAGTTTAGAGAAATGTAAATGTCTTTATTTTCTTTACTGGACATGACAATTTTTACCTTGCAGAAGTAGTTGCTTCCCTTCATCACTGCAGGATTGATTGGGAGAGAGTGCTCTTGGTTTGTAAAGGTTCTCTGGAGTTGAAAGCTGGGACTGTCCCCAAGTACCCATTCTTACTGAATTCCAATCCCTAGTGCTAGATGAGATTTTTGTTTAAATTATATTAATATATTTTTTAAAAGCGAGGAAGCATTCTTTGAAGTGACTTCTTACTGCAGCAAACCTTTGCTGTAAAAAAACCCCCCTTGATATCTCATATGAACTTCTGGTATTTCTGTTCAT
>VZTR01003433.1:359877-379877 GCA_013400775.1 Chaetops frenatus
GGGGGGGGCCGTTTAGTTTTTTTGTTGCAATAACTGCTTTCTCCCTTAAATCCCCCTGTAATTGTTATTTTTCTGAACCTTGAGTTTAGTGAGTGCTTTTTTCAATGTGTCTGTTCTGCTGTTGAGCTGCAGGGATTTTTTTTTTTTTTCCAAAAAATGGAGGAATTTCAAGGGGGTAGGTAACAGCAAAGAGAAGACTCCCTAGGAAATTTCCTCTGTGAAGTTAGTTTTGGCTCAAATTCCTCTAAACCTGCTGACTTTTCCCTTCATAGCCCTTCTGCTTCTCATCTCCTTCTGCTCTTCTTGGGTTTTTGCATTCTTGTTATCTGAATACTTCTGTTAAAAGAAGTAACTGTAGGTTTTGAAGAGGTGTGGGTATGAAAATACAGGAATATAAAGTAGCAGGAGTGTTTTGCTGTGAATATTGCTTACTTACTCTATTTGGAAATAATTTAAGTCATCTTCCCTGCCATAAGAAACATATGTTTGGGGAGGAGTCCATGGCTGAGGCTTTTTTCATATGAATTAGCAGGATGCAGCAAAGTATGACCTAGAAAATACTTGGACTCAGAATGGTAGAGCTGTGAGAATATCTAGTGTGAATTATCATCAGAAAATAGTACTGCCATCTGACATTAAGGTAATTTTAGAAAGAAATTGCTAACATTTGGATGGAAAAATTGCTAAAAAAATAATTTCCAGTCCCGTAAGCGGATTTGAAATCAAAGAATACTGTATTTTTGCACTAGATCCAAAACCAAAACTGTAAGGAATACTGGCATTTCAATGCAGCATTTTCCTCAGTCCTTACCTCTCTTGGAACATACAGAGGAGACTGGATTTAATTTTCTGTTCGTGATGATTTTTTTGATGAAGTAGATATTAAAGGAGAAAGAGGGTGTTTGCAGACTAGAACAATGTAAAGACATTATTTAAACTTTCTTCACCAGAGGAGGCAGAGGTTACTTAAGCCCTCTTAAGGGCTACGTGTTAGGCTCTACACATTATGTTCTGCTGGGTGTTCTGAATCTTAAGGAAAAAAAAATCTACACCTGTGTAGGTAAATTTTTTTTTTTTTTTAAATCCTTGTAGAAGCAGAGTTTTTGGATTTCTATATTTGCAATTGCAGGGAAAATAATTGATAGTCTTCACTTTCTTGTAAAACTAAACACAACTAAAAGGCAAAATTCACATCATATATGTTTTTTCACTGTTTCTCATGTCCTTCATTTCAAACTTCATTCTATTTTTAGGGGAAAAACAAAGTTAGGCGAGTGAAGACCATTTATGACTGTCAGGCAGATAATGATGATGAACTCACATTTGTTGAAGGAGAAGTAATTATTGTAACTGGTGAAGAGGACCAAGAGTGGTGGGTATGTATCTTTCCCTTTTACAGTTCCACGTAACTTCTTTATGACTTTTATAGTCAAAGTCTGATAGACTCTTTTTCCAAATGCGGAGGGTTTCTTTCTAATTTTGTTTGTAGGTGGTGGGTTTTGTTTTGCTTTGATTTTCGCTTGGTTTCTTTTTGCCTGAGCTAACAGACAGCCGTTAAACCTCTATTAGAGCAAACCCCTTTTATCTGGAAGGCAGAGTCTCTTAGAACCATCCCCACTAGGTTTAGCTTTATTGCTGGCTCATACAGCACATATCTACACACGTCCCTCTCTGTAATGCACACAGCCTTTCATTAAATGAAGAAGTGGTGATTCTTACTCCATTTAACAAACTTACACCCTCCATGAAAATGAGATGTGTAATTATCTTCAGTTCACCCAAAATGTTAAGTTATACCTACAGGGGTTCCTGCAATTGTAAAGAATAGTTTGTAATTTTTGCTATAAGCAAATTGTTTCCTTCTTAAATGAGGGGCCGATAATATTTTCTTTCCCTTCTTCCCTCTCACGTCCCTGTTTCATACCATACTCCCCCTATTATGGACTGCATATTGTTCAAGTGCAAACACCAGGTTTTTCTCAACCCCATGTGAAGGCTCCAGCCTTTCTTGACAATCCAGCTCATGTCTCTAAAGCCCTGCTACATCATATTTCCCTGCCAAAGAATTATTATTACTGGGGATAATGAGACAGATTTCATTTGACTAAAACAAATTCTAATTGCAATGCTGCCTGTGATATCCTAATCTAAGTGCAGCACAACCTTTGCTGTTTTGTTTCCAGCTACGTTTTCCTCTCACTCATCATTTAAGTGTGGAAGATTTTCAACTGAAAAGCTGGTATCACAAGAGCAGTGCCCAGTGAAAAGTGTCTGTGTTACCCATATCACCCAGTCCCTGATTAGGGCTGCATTCCCTGCTGGATCTGTTTTGTGAAGTGGCTTTTTAAGCCCCTTGGGGACATGCCCAGCAAGTTCCATGAAGCACCCCAGTCTAAGTGTTTCTGGGAAGGGAAATGAGGGCTGTTGACTCATATGCTTCAAAACTTCAGCTCTCCAAGAGGAAATGGCCAGCCCTGTATGTTTCCCCTTCCCATTTTGTAAGCTTGTGGAAGAGGAAGGAAGGTACACCATTATTCTGAAAGTAGTGAGCAGCACTGTAGCAGGGTGAGAAGAGGGTTATGTGGTCAGTCAGGGCTGCTGCTCCAGTGCTAGTCAACAGTTGTTTATAATTATGCATTTTAAACGTGGAAAGTTCATATAAATTATTCCATTATCTTTTAATCTCTTTGAATAAGTTTATTAGCTATTTATTTATAAATAATCATTATGCAAAACATGTAGGAAATTGTAGCTGAAGGACACTTAATCAGACAACACTGTGATTTGTTATAAACACTAGTATGCACCTAAATCATTAGGTATCCTACTAATTCAATGAGAAAACAGCTGGGCTTTTATCACCTTAAGTGATACATGCAGATTCTCATAAGTAACTTCACAAATGTAGCAGACAATTCCCTTCAGTAAGATGTTCAGGATTTATTCACTCAACTAAGATAAGTGGTTTTCAGAGATGTTACTGAAAATCTGCCTATCAGACAAAAGAAACTCAGGCTTCTGTTTGAATCTTCTGGTGAGATTCTTGAAATTCAGTGATGTATATAAGTTTCCTAAAAAAAATTGGAGTTTTGTTCTCTTTAGTTTGAACTGGCTTCATTTGTCTTATTTATAATATGCTTGTGCAGTTTTATTTTGTTCCTTTACAAAAATTCAGATGTTAACTAAGGTTTGCTTCTGAGGTTGCAGAGGCTCTGTGAGCAGTTGTGCTGCTTTTGAATGAAGTGAATGCAGTCTGTGAAGTCTGTGTGTATACATGCACATCTGTGTATATATATGTATATGTATATATATATATATATATATATGTGTGTGTGTGTGTGTGTGTGTCTTCTTCTCCTGTGTTGCAGATCGGCCACATCGAAGGACAGCCAGAGAGGAAAGGAGTCTTTCCAGTGTCCTTTGTGCACATTCTGTCAGACTAGTCAAAACAAACAAATCCTAAACTTGAGCATTGCACATTCTTCATGCAAGACGGGCTTTTTAGCAAAAGCGAACGCTGCTGCCTCCCTGTAATCCTGTGCACAATTGTGTATATAGCTGCTGTTACAAATTAAGAATTCATTTAAGTTTCACCTCATGAGGTTGAATTCTATGTATTGTAAATATACTGTGTTATTCTGCCTTTGCCAGTATTATGGTAGCCTTGGAACCTGGCACGCCTTATTGGGTTTGTTGAAGCCATCCTGGGCATTTAGCACTTCCATCTCTGTCCGTGCTGTCCCACACGTGGGGACTGCCAGCTTTCCTACATAGGTGGGCTCTGTCACCCATGTAACTGTACAGAAATGACTGTTCCTAATAACTTGGTATTCTCAATATACAATTAGCAGAAAGTTAGAATGAGTGAATGGTTTTGGTCAATTTAAAGATCAGTCTGCAGTTCATAAGTGTATGCAGTTTACAGCTATGAAACCCACTTCGATATTTATTTAATATAGTGCTCAGTTAAGTGTAATTATGAAGACAAATATTCACTGACTTTACAGATAACAGTAATGTTTTACAGTGTGCATACAGCATTTCATGTTTATATTATGTGGACCTATGCCAAACTGTGATTGCAGTTCCCCTGTGATATTACCTCACTATAAAAAGTTACAAATTTATTTCATTCGAAAACTTACTTTAATGAAAATTAGTCATATTGTTCTTTAGTAGATATATGTGAAATTTGCTGGTTTCTTTCACTGAATTCTTAGTAACCAAGGACTTCTAGCAAATGTAAACTTTTGGCATTGTGCATGCATTTAGACGCTTACTTGAAACCTGCCTTTGTACAAAAGTAGTACTGTAGTCTTATAGCTACATTTGAGGAAAAGAACATTTTAACTTAATTGCTATTCAGGTTAATGTGAGCTTGCAGCAGTATTTGTTTATAGCTAAATTGGCTCTTTGAAAAACGATTTTGTGGGTTTTTTTCCTCTATCTTCAACCTTGCTAAAAGTTAGTTCCTAAAATAAATTTTTTAAGTGGTGATATAAGGATAAATTTAAATTCTTTTTAATGCTCTAAAAAGTGGAAGCTAAGATGACCTCTCATGCATTTGATCAGGCTGGTAATGATAGATCTCAGATCACAAAGATCAGGCTGGTTTTCATAGAGTTCACCAAACTGTGACAGTAATGGTCGTAACCCAAAGCACGAAGTAACAGTCATACAGTCATAAAGCTAATTTCTGAGAAAATCTTTGGAAGGCTGCATTTGACCTGAGGTTTCTTGAAAGTTGGTATAAAATTTCATTGCCAGAAAACACTTCAATGTATTAGTGGAAACTTTGATTTCCTATGTCACTTCCAACATAATTTTTAATCTTTTGAAACATCATGTGGTTGTGTTTCTCCCATGGTTTGTCTGTAGCAGGTTCCATGACTTTCATATGTAGTTTTGTATTACTTGCTTTAAATGTTATTTTGGCTTCAGTACCTAGTGCTGCTATTTCAAAGCAGATTGTCTTGGCTGCATGGAAAGATTTTCATTTCATAAAAGCTCATCTCAGACTTTCTGAGGGCTTTCATTTCTAATACAGTTTTACAAGACTGTAGTCAGTGAATATTTAATTCTGTTTGTGGTTAATTTAGAAACAAATATCTGTCTAAATCCCACATGAAAAAAATGCAAAATGTTTATCAACTATTAATGGTTTTATCATTTATTTAAAAAAAATGAATTCCAAAAAAAAAAATAAAAAATGCAATGAGTGAGTGAGCCTGATGGCATCTAATCTTCAGTATTACCAGCTCCAGTATTTCAGACTTTATTCTGTTTTTATGGAAAGGAAGTCAGGTTTAGCATTTATTTAGCATTCCATTTTATCCATTACTACAATGTTTTAAGTTGCATTAAAGAACAAAACCTATTCACTTTTGTGGTCAATTGTATTTTTAAGTGATCTTGAAATAAACTGATAAATACAAATCATATAAAGAAAACCTAGGCATGTAAAATTATGTAGAGTCAAATGTCTATTCTTTTCTACGCTCTTTAAAATAGTATACATATGCATTTTATAAAATTAAATTAGTTCCATCAGGAACAATAGTTCTGTTTATTCTGGCTTATTGTGGGTCATAAGAAATCTGAAAATGTATGATATTGATTGAGTTTAAGTACAGTATTTGAACTCAATGAGCCACTGTCTGCAATTTTGTATATGACATAGTATTTGGAAAGTCTAAATCTTTATGGAAAATTAGCTGATAAAGGGTTGGGGGGAGGGGCAGGGGAAGGTGCCCCCAGAGGGGGAAGTTTGCTCTGCAGATGATGTCTTATTTACTGTTGAACAACAGTTGCTATTTATTTTTTTATTACATAGTACATCAGCGTGTACAGAAATCAGATCTGGTCATGCCACTAGTTAAAATCTTGACTTCTCATTGAATGTTAAGGTAAAACATCAGTACACATGTCTATTCACATGTATTTAATGTGACAGTTTTTGAGTACTGTATGTGTTAATTTCTACTTTTTTAATATTTAAAATTGCTTTTAAATAAATGTATTCAGTTGATCCCAGATATCTGAACAAGGCCCTTTTTGTCAACTGGAATATCTTCTAGGGAGAAAGTCTGGATTCCAAACAGGTAGAACTAAGATACTTGAAATGTTTTCTTTTGAATATAAAGCACTCCTTATATAATGCAATTAAATGTGTATCTCTTTAACAGCTGTTAAATATTAATGCAATTGCCTTTATCTGGAAAACTTCACTTACTAAAGTTAGCATCAAACCACTTGTTTTGTCCATGAGTTTCAATTGCTTTCTCTCTGGCAGGCCAGGCTCTGTGGGCTCCCAGCCCCCTCTGTGCTGTTTCCACAGCAGCCCGTGGGGTTGAAGGAACCATTCACAAACTCTGGCCGTGGGCAGGACCTCCCAACCCGACAGCAGCCCTCACACCAACTGGAGCAGTACTAACCTTTCCTGGATGGAGTGACTTTGTTGCTTAGAATTTCAGTTCTGACCCAGCTTGCAGAGGTTATTTTTCCCACATCAGTGACTTGGTTCTTGGATGTTTCTGATTTAAGACCTATTCCTGTCAAAGCTACTCCAAAATGAACAAGTCACTTGAAATTGCTAGAAAGCAATGAGAACATCCTTTAGCCAGAGGAAAAGCTGGACTGTGGAGCTATCAGATCTGGTTTGTATCAAGAATAGTAGCTGCCACAGCACAGGGCTCAGGAGACTGCTGTGGTGAGAGCTTCTTCAGACTGAGCTTGTGGCACTGGTGTGATGACCCACTGTCACACAACATCCTGCTTGCTTTGTTTGGGGCTTTCAAATCCACATAGGCTCAACATGGGAGAGATATGGACATGGGGCGGGAGAATCAATCTGGTTAAATATTGTGCTCTTTCTCAATTTCGACTGTGTCACAATATTTCAGATAACAGCATTCAGAGAGACATTGATTCCAAGAGCCTCAGTTCTCTGTCTCACTTGTGTTATGTGTTCTTCAGTGACATGTATTGATTTCCTTTCCTAAGTCACAGTTGAGGTGGATATCTCATATACTGTTTGGAGCAGCAGAGAGCAAGACAAATGCATGCCCAGAGAGCTCCCTTGTTGTTCAAAGTTTCGGTCTCCTTACCCTTCTCCTTGCAAACCTAAAGCTCGTAGTTAAGCAGAAAATTGGCAATCTATACCAGTGAAAGTGGTGTAAATAATAAATACCAAAGAATGAAACTCAAAGTAGCTCCCTACTGCAAACAAAAAACAAACAGTTCAACCCTTTTAATCTGATTTGTTTTCAGATGCTTCCCTTCCCCAGAACTCTGTAGTTCTGTGTGGTAGTTCACCTGAGTATCAACAGAAAACAACTTTGTTTTCCCTTGCTCCACACTGTTGCATAGTTTCATGCCACTCACACCCTGGACTGGGAACTTTTCCATGCCATAAAACCAGAACATGACAGAGTAGCCAATGTGCATAAGTAAAAGAGGTTCGACTCTAGACCTTACATTCTTACAGAGAGCTTCTTGCCTTAAGAGTTTAAGGCTTTTGCGGATGCTTTTATTAGACCCTTTAGCCCTTCTGAAACAGCTGGAGGCTTTTCAGGTGGATGCAAAATGCACACATGACTGGATGTTTTTCTCTGCATAGCTACAAGACAACATTTTTCTTATCTAATACAAACTAACTATTCTAAGTTGTCTTAATGATACTTTTAGGGCTGCACATAACAAGATTTACAGCTCTGTCATCTGCTGAGGGAGTGCTCAGGTTTCTTCTTGAGATAAGCTATGTGCTGTTTGTCAACTCGTGCTGAAGCTGACACCCCCTCCCCGAGCAGCAGCGGGCACAAAACCTGCACGTCTTGGCTGGTTCTGGTCAGCTGCTGCTCGGAAACAGTAAAAACGATAGTGTGTCACGGTACAGGCTCTGCCTTGTTCCTCTGTAAATTACAGAACAGATCCTCCCGGCTGCAGCAAGGCGGATGTCTGCTCCAGTCCTTTTGTGATGGTGGGGGCAGGGAGGAGCAGTTTGTGACAGCTGTCACATCTGCCAAGCTGTCAGAGCAGAGGGGAAGCTGATCGGTCATTTTCTGCAGCACCTGAAGAATGTTTTGAACAAAGTTTAAGCTTACCGGGAACTTCAAATCCAGTGTTAACTCTATTAATGCTGTTCCTACCCGTTTGACCTTGGTTCTTGTAGTGTCTGATAGAAAAATCCATTCCCCTTGTGGTTTTTGCTCTTCACTGAAAGGCTGTTTTGGATTAGGTCCATTTCCACATGGGATCTTTTTCCCCCCAAGGATTGAAGATAATTTTGTTCTTCAATTGCCACCAAAAATTATGAATCTGATTTCTTTCTCGCAGTCTCATTGAGTAGATAAACCAACCCTGAACAGTCAAACACCACTGCTCTAGAATGGCTGTATTAGAGGTTGTTTCATTGTTTTTAACTTTGTTCACTTCAAAACAGTAGCATTACACTTTGTTTTTGATAACAAATTAATTTGCCCAGCCTTTTCCTCAGAGAATGCTCCAGGAAAAATTTAGTACCTCTGCTTGCAAACTTACAAGCTTAAGTTGCTCTTAAACCTGATTTAGTAAAGTAATGTTTTTCATCTCTCCCTGCTCTCACATCCCTGTTACAGTAAGCCCTTCTGAGCTGGGGTTCTTAGTCTTTAAATAATTAAATTCAAAAACTTAGGTATCAGAAAGGACTGAAATGTGCTCCTGAACTTCAGACTGAAGGAAAGACAAGCAACTCAGCTGAATGTGCACAAAAGAGGTCAGCAGCTGTTTGGTGATAAAGTAGGGGTTTATTGTGGTTTTCTGTTGGAGCATGCAGATTTCCTTTATGACCTAACACCAGTGGTCACTTGCTGCTTTAGACACCTCAAAGACAAAGAAGACTTTTTTTTTTCAAATCAGTAAAGGTTCTATTGCCTGTAATCACCTGTCTATTCGGCAGACCATCCCATCCATGGCTCCAGATCTACATATCCAAAGGCTTCCCCTTTATTCACTGTAGGGTTTGAATTCAGAGCTGCAGCCCTACTGTAACAACTGTGGGTGGGAAAGCAAGAGCCCCAGGTAGCTGAGCAGTAAGTGAGCTGCAGCCAGCCGCATGCTTTCGTTTCAGCTGAGACTTTTTATTGTGTGGAAACCCACCCAGGAGCTGGAAAAAAGAGACTTGTGGAGCAATTCCAAGACCACTGCAGTAGTTCTGACCTCTGTGGATAGAAGTGTGGGGATGAAGGGTAGATTTGTGATCCAGGATTCTCCTCAGTCTCTGTCCTCCCTACAGGAACTGGGCCAAGCTCTGCAGAAAGAAACAGGAGAATAAATGCTAAACTTGCCTTGATAGGGTGCACAGGGCTGCTGGCCTGTTTAAAAGGGAAGTTTGGCAGTCTGGACATCTGGAGAGCAAGAAACAGCTTCATCTGAAGTGAACTGACACCAAGTGATGCTGAAAGACAGGTAGTTCCAAGGTTTTTGCAGAGTATAGTAGTAAATCTGAGGTCTCTATGGACTACAAGGTGGAGATGTGAGAAGAGTAGAGGATGGAGGCCATCACAAACCACAGCTTGGATACCTTTGAAAGAGTATCAGTGGCTCCATTGTTGATGTGAAGATCAATCATAAGGAGTCAGCAGCTGTCCTGTGAGCACTGCCTCTAGCCTGGCCATATACTTACCTGAGAGGTCAAGGTAAATGCAGACTCCAGTAAAGTGAGGGTTCCTTGTCCAGGAGAAGCAGCAAGATCTTAGCAAACAACACATGGGGTGGGAGGGCAGCAGGGCAGAGAAACCATCTGGTCAGCATTATTCAAGTAGCTGCTGTCATTGCTGGGCCCTGAGAAGGAGCAGCAGGGCCTGTGCCTCCACGTTTGGCTGTAAGCAAGGAGGTGCTGCTGCCCTGCCAGAGCAATCCCTGGCTGCAGCCTCACACAGGACCCAGGTCCACCCTTAGATGTGGTTCTGGCACCCTCACTACCTCCCTGGAGCAGATATGGAACAGTCACCTTGCTTAGGGACAGATCATCATTTAATTTGGCACTTATATTCCCAGCCAGGTCTGTCTGGATGAGATGCTGCCGGGTCCAGCAGAAAAGCTCCTTCTGTTCCCCCTTCCCTGCCGGAATGCAGAGAAATTTGAGAGAAAAAATGAAAAACAAACCAGAAATTTGGAGGTGGAAAACCCCTCTCTACTTTAAAACTTTTGAGAACAGGATTTGTTTCTCTCATTTGCCCATGGCATTGTTCCATCTAAATGTTTTTCATGCAAAATGTAACCCCTGGTAATGTTATTTAGATGGGGGCTGCCAGGGGTCATTGCTTCCCTCTGTAGAGCAAGTGCCTACTTTGTCCATTTTCCACAGCTTTAGCTGCTTGGCCAGTGGAATATAAAATAAGACATCAAATGTAGTTCTTGTGCATCGTAATCCCAATATCTATGGGACTTCTCTGCACCCCAGCCTCACTGCTGCCCATGTCTCCATCTGCTTTGGGCAAAAGACAGGACTTGTGGCCATTGTGGCAAGACCTGGGCCTTGGGAGCTTCAGAGTGAACTGAAGCATCACAGCCCCCTGCCAGCGACTGACAGTAAAGCTGGGAAGCAAAGTGCCATTTAGAGAAATTACCTTAAGACCTGTTACCCACACCTAATCCCTGTCCCTTCCTGAAAGGGATTGATGGTGCAGGAGAACAACAGCATCTGTTGCTGGAGGGAGAGCTTCCTGAGGAGCAGATGGAGAGGCTGTGTCCTGGGGGGACCCTCACTCCTCCTGCAACCAAGATGTCATCAGTTGTCAACAGGATGGAGAGCGTGAAGAAGAAACAGAGCAAGGTGCCTCAGAGATGTCACAACCACTCTGGACTCTGAGAGTAGCTCTAGAGATGGAAGGAGCTCTTGGGGTTTGAAGGAGAAATTGATGAGCTTTCTTTGATCCTCCAAAGCTAGTCTTAAAATGTCTCACTAAAGTGTTTTGGCTGCTAGCCTGGATAACCAGGCCTTGACTATAGCAGGAAACAACAGCTGCATTTGGGGTTGCCAACAGCCCTGTCCCAGGATGTCACTCCTTCCCTGGGCACAAGCCTGCAGCCCCAGGTGCTGCTCGGGCCAGGGCAGCTCCAGCAGAGCCTGCAGCCAGGAGACTGGTGGACACGGCTGGATTTTGTTACACACATTTGAAGCCTGCAGGGTGCTCCGGCATGTGGCTGCTCCCTTCCCATGGCTGCAGAGCCTCGCCCGTGCTCCGCTGTGTTGTGTGTGCTTCGTGGGCGCTCGCCCGGAGCAGCCCGTGAGGGCAGGGCCATACCTGGCTCCTCACGAAGGGTCTCTCCTGGCCCCCGGGGTGGATGTGGGGGGCTGATGCGAAGGCTCTGACCGGCGCCCTGTCCTTTACCCGCGGCCCGGCGGGGTGAACCCCCCGCGAGTGCCGCTGGCCCGCGGGGGCTGCCCGGGGGAGCCGCAGCCGCTGCTCCGGGCGCGGCGGGGAGGGAGCTGAGAGGGGACCGGGCATCGGGGCCGGGCGCGGCGAAGGTGCCGGGGCCGCCTCTCCCTCCCCCCGCGCCGCTTCCTTTTATATCGATGCGGCACCGCCGCCCGCAGCCACAACCTGCGGCCGTGACGCCGCCGGCAGCCGGAGGGACGAGGCTACGCCCCGTGCCCAGGTAAGGGCTGCCCGCGGCCCCCGGGCGGGCGGAGCGGGGCGCGGAGCAGCGGCCAGGGCCGGCTCGGCGGGAGCCAGAGGGAGATGGAGATCGCCTGAGGAGCCGGGAGGAGCCTGAGCGGAGCCGTGGGGGGGGAGCCCGTGGGGAGCCGCGGGGCGGAGAGGAGCCGGGAAGGACCCGGCGGAGCCCCCGCCCCGCTGTCCTCCAGCCCCGGGCGGGAAGGCGCAGCCCCCGCAGAGGATGCTCAGCGCTGCCCGGGCAGCCCCGCACCTTCCCGGCCGCCTCCCGCGGCGTCGGGCGGTCTGTGGGGCCGCGGAGACAGCACAAGGGCGGCCGGAGGGAGCTCTGGCCGAACTCTGCTTCCCCCAGGGCACGGGGACTGCGAGGCCGCCCGGGTCAGGAGAGGCCGAGGCGGGTCCGCTCCTGTCTGCGGGGGGGGTGACAGGCCGGGCACGGGAGGTCCTGTGTGCCCTGGGTCCAGGCACGGACCAGATCCAGCGAGCGGTGTGACAGCCCTCACTCTAACCCACACCATCTCCCGCAGTCACTGCCGGGGTGAAGCCCAGCAGCAGCACGCTGGGCTGGCCGGCCTCAGAAGGAAGCCATGGTTTGGTCCTGGGCGCCATGGGTGCTGGTCGTGGCCGTCCTGGGCTGGGAGCAGCAGTGACCATATTAGATGGAGGCTTTTTGTGCTGCCGACGCAGGTGCCAGGCTGAAGATTTATTAGTCGTCGTTGTCGTTCATGCAAATCTTGTGACTAAAAGTTCAGCCCGGCAGGCAGAAATGTGCTGGACTGGGTGGTGAGAGGGTGAGCACTTCTGCTTTGGGGGATCTGACACTTCCTCATCTGGGCAGGAACGGTGGTGTGGTTGTGATCATGATTCTGTGTGAAAACTACCCCTCTCTTGAGCAAGCTGTAGCATTTCAAAAGGGTTAGTGCTGAAACAGAACAGCACACAGCAGCCCCTAAACCGTGAAGATTATCACTCAGTATGGTTTGCATCAGTTACCCTTTTGCCATTTAAAAATAAACTCTTATCTCTAATAACCATTTTTTAATATACAAGCCATGAGGATGATGCTTATTCAGTGTTTTGTTAGGTATGTGATTAAAACAGTAAAAAGACTCTTTTTTTTTTTTTTCATTTAAAGAAAACCCCACATCTGCACCCCACACTGAGAAGCGCTTTGAAGAGATGTGGGATTTTGGTGGAAGTTTAGTGTCCTCTTTGTTTTAGAGCTTGACTGAAACTGAGGTTGGCAATGGCTGCTGCTTGTTTTATGTTGAGGAGGCCAGAACTGGTGCTGTGAGGGGTGTTCATGGTGCCTGCATGTGCTCTGAAGGACCCTCTTGGGTGCACACAGACACCCTGGGTCATTTCAGTGCTTGCTGCTGCTCAGAGTCATCTTGCCTTAGAGAGAGGCAGCATTTGGTTGCACAGCTCCTCCTGGGTTCGCTGCTCAGCAGGGATCAGGAGCCTGTGCCTGTCCAGGCAGCAGGATGCTCTCCAGCTGCTGTTGCAGACAGCAGTCCCTACCTGGTGCAGCTCTTGCTCTCTTGGAGCAGTGCTCAGGCCAGAGGCCTCATTAGTGCATTCTCTCACAGCTGTCACCACTTGCTTTCCCAGGGTCGATGAGGTGGTTTCCTCCTTGGCTCAGCAGGAGCCCCTTGGCATGAACGAGCTGCTGAGCAGGTCTGAGGCAGCGCTCTGCAGGGAGACTAGGAAGTGCTCAGCATCCAGTAGAACAGTTTTACCAACAGGACTTTTAAAGACAATTCCAATAAAGTCCAGAGCATCCTTTTCTCTAACTGAGATCAATGGTTCAGACTGCTCAGCAAGGAGCGTGTGCGATGGATTTTCAATAATCGGCGCAGCACAGCTCAGGCTTGAGGAAAAAATTATTAGGCCTCATTCCGTGCCTCTAAATGTGAGTGTACCCAGCAAGAGCACTGGGGGAGGCTGATGCACTGAGGGCAGTTAAAATGTTAATGCCACCTCTGAGCATGGAAGGGCACAGCCACTCTCAACTACTGTTTATTTCTTTGTACTCAAAGGTATCAGAGGATACATAGCGGCTCACAAAAATAAAGACTGGTATTTGAGATACTTCCTGTGCTTGTTGGAGGAGAACAAGGCCCAGGGTATTTTGAAAGTAAAAGCATATTTCCTGTGAAAAACTGCTGAAGTGACGTGCGAGATTGTTTGGGAGCTGGAGGCACAGGCGGTGATTCAGGCCAGCAGTGCTGGCAGCTGGAAGGGGCGCTGGGCAGAGGGGAGGGTGCTGAGCACCAGCCTGCCCAAACCTGCAGACAGGGCACAGGCACAGCATCGTGTGCTCCTCTTGCTGCCCTGGGAACAGCAAGACAGGCTGTGTCCTCTGGCTGCAGACAGCCTCAAGGGCTTGATTAGGGACTAGAGGTTGGTCTGCCCGCAGGTATAAGCAGACCTGCTCTGGTTGAGTAAGTACATGCTCCAGAGGCTCCGTAGAGAGTCAGTGTGGGACTCTGGGCCAGCCAAGCACAGAGGTGATTCCGTTGTGGTATCAGGGCTGTTTCTGTAAGCTGAAGGTCATTCCTGCATTGTTCTCTCCACCCTGACTCAGAAAAACTTGTCTCTGAGGTTAGTTTGGTCCAAGACCTGTCCTCCTGATCATCTGGTTTAGGTTTCCCTTTGGTGCTTACCATGGCTGCGAGCCTGCTTATCAGCTGAATCACTGCCCCCATGCAGACCTGCATGGTTCCACTGGGAGCTGAATCCAGCTCGCTGCCTCCCAGACGCCTTCTCTGCCCTGCAGCAGCTCAGCTCCAGGGGAGGAGGAGGCTGGGAGCAGAACCCAGCCCTGACAGTCTGCTGGAACACAGTTGCTGGGGCTGGTTTTCAAATCTGCAGCAGGGCTGTATCTTGCAGTGGGTAGGAAGCACTTTGCACAGTGTCTGCAGTTACTCAGCTGTTGGAAACCTTTGTTCTGTGCTGCTCTGTGTGGAGCTTGATATAGCTTGGATTTTTTTTTTTTCTTTTTCTTTTTTTTTTTTTTTTTGTGCTTGAGTTCTATTACTGTCCTTGCTGGGTATATTTTAAAACAAATATTGCGCACATAAATTTATTCCCTTGAGGTCTTTCTGCAGTAGAGATGCTCAAACTGAGTGTATGTGTGACCTTGTGGTAATAGATGGAGTAAGTCTAATAGGTAGCTTTGGTTTCCATTCCCAGCAGTTTTTCATGTGGTGCAAGCTGCTTTTCTATCATAAAAATTCATTTCCTCTAAAATTTCTTTCTGGAGTTGGGTTTGCTATCTGTTTTGCAACAATGCTGTCAGATCTACCCCAGGGTACCTAGTGGACAAACTCATTATTTCTCAAAGGCTTGCTGGATAGAAAGGAAAAAATACCAAATCTTATGACTGCAGCAGAAAACTAGGAATTTTATCTGAGTCTTGCTAAAATAGTCCTTGTCTCAATTAGAAATAGGACCCCCCCAAATCCGAAGCATCTGCCTCGTTCCCAGTCTTGAGTTCAAACCTCCTGGCCACAACCCTCTCTATTTAAGAAAAAGATGTAGACACAAGTTGTAATCTGTGCTATGAAAATCTAATCTGTGACCTAATTTGTTGTGATACCATGAAGAACCTGTCAGTAGCAATCATTGTAACCCGTGGCACGGATGCACTCCCGGCTTTCCAAGAGCGCTCGCTCGCCGTAGCCCCACAGGGAGCAGTGTCATGCCAAGGGAGAGCACTTGGCCTCCTCCACTGACAAATTTGGGGAATAATATACAGACAACTCTCAGCTCACTTTTGTTACTCTTTTAAAATGGAAGTGGTATGGGTAGTCTTACTATGTGTGGAAGGGAACCTCTTCTGAGGATCCCTGTGGAACAGGCTGGTTGGAAACCTGTGGGAAGGAATGAGATGCAACCAAAACTGGACAGTTTTCTGTGCGTGCCATAATAGCTGTTTACTGCATTCCCCATGACCATGGCAGCACCTTGGATGAAACCAGCTCACTGGGTGAGTGGTTAGAGGAGGGACTTGTCTGAATAACTTCTCACCAGCCGGAGCTGTGGTTGCGTGGGCTGATTTTCAGAGGGCAAAACTGCCTGGCTTCTGGTACAGCCCCTGTGGGCTGAGTTTGTTGTCCTTTAGGGAGAAAAAACAAGGTCCTTTTTGGTAAATTACTGAAGACATAACACTGTCAATCTTGCTCTGCAAGGCTAGAGAAGGAAGGAAAGATTTACAGGTCAGGAATGCACAAATAACAGGCTGAAAACCTGGGACTCCTAGGTCCCTGCACTGCTACATCTGTCAGGGAAAAATCTTAACTAAGGAACTATTGCTGTATCAGAAACAACAGAGCTGGGCTTCCATTTTGATTGTTCTAGAAATAACAGGGTTTGTTTGCTGGTTTGGGGTTTTTTTTTAATATTATCTTTAAATGCTTTACTTGAAAGTACTAAATTAAAATTTACAGGGACATGCAGTCTGTTAACAGCTGCCACAACCCATGTCTGGTTATTGAGTCCATCAATCTATTTGGACTTTGAGATCCAGTAACCTAGATCCAGTAAAATGCATGTGCATGGTCTGCTGCCTCCCTTACTCACCCTCACTGGAGCTACCTGTGCTGCTGTTAAGGCATTAGATCTTAAGATATCTTCTTTATTTTGAACCTTCTCTTTATTTTCAGTACTTTGTTCCCTAGCATACATTAGGTGTATGTTAACATAGAATACTTGCATTCTGGTAGTAATTTTTGTGTTCTTACTTTTGTATTTTGGTGTACTTTTACCCACCCTGAGCACTCAGAGCTGAAGTTTCAATGTGTTATTTGTTGATTTTTGCTCACTACAGGCTTTTCCCTCCACCCACTCACTTCCTCTCACAAATGTTTCCTCATTTCACCACTTTTTCACACCCATTTCTAGCACAGAGTTGCCTCCCACTGCGGGCAGGCTCAGCACTTCATCTACCATTCACCTCTGTGGGAGATGGGCAACAGATCCAGGTGAGAGGGCAGGAGCAGAGGGTGAGAAGGTGCTTGTCCATGTCAGGGGAAAGGTGCAGTGGCAGGGAGAGGAGGTCTGGCTGCAGGTGTATTTTTGGGCAGCAGGAGAAAAGGCTTCTAAGCAGAGTGGGAGTATGGGTGGAGGGATTGCAGGTGGTTTTGTGTGTGTGCTCATGATGGGGCACAGCACAATCTCTGTGTGTATGCACAGCTGGGAGACAGCTGGGCATGCTGGGCTGGGACCTCTGAGGTTTGAGGAAGGTGCATCTTCAGACCACAGTGCAGCCAGGCCAGAGGCCCTCAGCCCAGCACAGGCAGCTGAGGTGGCACTTGTGATAGCTCCAAGTTTTAATGTACAATTTTGTTCTGTCTGCCTTTTATTTTTAACAAAAGGTTTCTCACCTCCCCTTGGACAGCAGCAATTTCTTAACCACACAGAGTGCACTGGCAGCTTACAACCTGTTAAAAAGAGGAAAAAATACCACAGTGAAAATAACATGTCTGTAGTTTTAAATTAGGCAAGGGCTAAAATTAGTAGGAACAGGCCTATCTATGGCTGTGCAAACCAGCAGAGGATTAGCATTCATCTGATGCTGAGCATGGCAAGCAGAGGTTTGCAGCTCACACTTCCTTCGCCTTGTCCCACTCCTGTCCTTGCAGCTTTGCTTCCCCGCAGGGCTCAGTCACCAGTTAGCAGAAAGCTGTGCAGATGCCACTAACCTTGTGCCAATTCTGAGTGCTACTTTCAGCACTGTGAAGTGTTAGCAACAGCCAAAGCATTTTTTACCACATTCTTTAATTTCTTTGCTCAGCTGCTGTGAATGCAGCTTTGGATGCATCATGCTAAGGTCACGTGTTGTCAGAGCCCTGGATGTGGCCTGAGTCCCACGCTGGGGCCCAGATCCACCCACCATTTCCTCAGTGAGATAGGAGCCCCCAAGACACTTGTTTCCTCTTCCCAGCTGTGGTTTACTTTCCTCTTCTGTAATTGTGTTTCTGTTAACAGGGCTGCAGTAAAAACCAGTTGCTGAATTATTCACCTCACTAAAATAACTCTTGGGTGGTTTGGTTCTTTGCAGACTATTTTTCATCTCACATCCTGGCGTCATTTTCATTCGCAGCGTGACCCATGCAAACAGGTTTATTGGTGCAAGTTAAAGTGTGCAGCAGACTGGTGAGGTGATGTGTTTGAGGGAGGGAGAACAGCAAGAGCCTTCACTTCTCTACCCCTTTCCCTGGGAGCTGCTGTGCTAGGCCCTGTGCCCACTGCCAAACTCCTGGGAGTGAATGTTCTTCCACCCCTAGCATATCCAGAGGAATCAGAGGTCACTTGGAAATCAAAATTAAACAGTGCCTTAGTGCAGCTTTGAAAAGTTTGCTCAGAGGGCTGATGTTGCTCCAGCATGGTGAAACTGGTGGCCTCCCTCCTGTAACAGCACGAGAGAGGGCTCTGGTTTGGCTGTCAGTGGCCAGGGGTGGCTGCAGAGCTTCACCCTGGGTGGCAGGGCTGGAGTCACACTCCTTGCACCATTCTCCCAACCAGGGCATGCAGGGTGCAAAACCAGGGAGGGCTGGACTGTGTCAGGCGTGCTGCTGCCCAGAAGCCTCTGGCAGGGGTTGTACTGGAGGCTTGTGAGGTGCCCAGGCTGCTTCACACAAGGGGCAGGGACCGTCCCCAAATGGGAAAAACCACAGAAGACCTGGACTTGGCTTGTTTCCCTGGGTTGTGCCTCCTCTGGACTACCCCGTGGAGGGACAACTGGAGGCTGTCTCTGCAGGCATCATCCAGCAGTGTGCTCCTGGCAGTGGGCAGCAGCTGGCATCAGGGCAGTTACATGATGGATGATTTATGTTCCCCCAACTCAGTGTCCTGCCAGAGGCACAGGGACAGAGTGTGATGGGGAGTATCTCTGTGGTCTGCAAGCTCTAGGGATGGTTTGGGCTTCCATGGTGGTTGGTCAGGGCTAGTCAACAAAACTCATAGGTGAAAAATAGGAACCCAGCTCCCAGGACTCTTCTGGCAATCCCAGAACTGAGGAGGGCAGGTGCTCCTGCCTGTGAATCCTAACTCTCGCTGAAGGACTTGCTGATGATCAAATCCATCTTTTGTGCTTTGGTGGGTCTGTCAGGCATCCTTCTTACGTTGAAGCAGTAAGAAGTATTTACTGTACATGTTAGTGTTCTCCTGTCAGTGCACTCTGAGTATCACAGATATCACTGGCAGTGGCCTATAGCAGTCCATCAAATGTGAATGAAGAAGCCACTCCCACCTCTGTGTAAGGACTGGGACCATGTTTCTTTCCCAGGATTACTGCCTTGATAGGAGATGGTTTTAGGAGCACCTCCAAGTTGCAAATCTTACACCAGGACTTCTTGTGCCAAGGATCCTCAGCTGATACATCCTGGTCACTGGTGTTACTATAACTGCATTTATGAGCAAAACCTGCTTTAGCTCCACTTGCACCCATTCTAGATCTGCTGCTACCCCCTTGTATGCCTGGACACAACATGAATCACAACCCTTCTAAACTACATTTACACATTGAGGTGTGACTGCACCCAGGACCTGTAGCTGCTGTTCATACCAAAAAATGGTCTTTTAAACTTGTTGAGGTTCTGTTTGATCTGTCGTATTTAAAAAAAAAATAAACTACCTATGTGAGAAGCACTTGGTGGATGTACTCAGAACTCTTGTTCTGTGGGAGAGGGCCATCTATATGGCGACTGTGCCACCCCATGTGCTTTTGCACAGGGCTCCCAGGAGTTCACACAGCTGGCACAAGACCAGCAAATTCTTCCCCCTGCAGATTCCTGCAGATGCCAGTCAGTTTGAGGAAGCAAGAAAGGAGAGCAGGGGCCCAGAAGGAGAATACTATGTTCAAGTGAGCACGTAGAACAGGACTGATTCTGATAACCTTGAGTGCCTGCTGAGCCCACTGGCAGGATGGAGCACTTCTCCAGCAAGGGAGAGGACCATCTGATCCAAGGCCACCGAACAGAACATGGTCTATCAGCACATTGCCCAGTGCTGCATGGGTTTGGAACTGTTCCTGGGCAGTTTTCATAGCGCTGAATACAGTTATTTGCATGTTGCACAGCATCTGGGCTTTTCCTCTTCCTCTTAGCTCTGTTGGGCACTGCTGTACATGTGTCTGTGAGGGAAGTCGTGTTCTCAGTCAGTGCCCAAATTGGTGTAACTTCCCCTGGACAGCGGCTCCCAGAACTGCAACCCCGTCTGCACCGGCCCTGCTGGGGAAGGGGAAGGGCCCAGGCTGCTCTGCAGGGGGACTTTGGTGAGGAACTTCCCCTGCATTTGTTCTCGTCCCTTAGTTCCTCCTGCATGAGATGATCCGAGTCC
>VZTR01003433.1:384877-392450 GCA_013400775.1 Chaetops frenatus
TTTAGGACTAGCTTGGTGGTAGAAAGCCAATGTCTACAGCAGATCTCAGCATTTGTGTTTTCCTCTTATCTGTGACTTAGTCTGCAAGCTGCTTGGAGCAGGAATTGCACCAGTGTTTTTGTAAGGCATTGTACAAATATTTCTAACTTAGCTTTTTTGCATATGAAAATACTGACGTTTAATGGTATCACTTTAGGCACTTAGAAGTTGTCAGAATGGGAGATGCCACGGCCAGGCTATGTAGCCTTCTTGCTTAATGCCTTACAAGAACTCTGAGGTCAGAAATATGGTTCAAGCTTCAGAGTTACAGCCTAGCATCTCACTAGAGAAGGCTACTTTGCTTCTTTCCGGTTTTTAGCTTGTTCACTGCCTGAGACAGGAATAATTTAGATTCAGGAGAATATAAGCATGTATTTAGAAAGTCCCACTGGTTTGTGATGCAATCCTGCAGAGGCAGTGTGGTCATGGGAAAAAGCTGTCTAGTCTGATCATTAACATAATAGGCACCTGAGCTGTAACTCCAGGAACACAGATGTCTCAGATGGGACTGGATCCAGACTGGTATAAACAGGCACAGAATGTTTCCCAGCTCATGTGTGGGGTTTATCAGCTGGACATAAAAAATATTATCTTTTAATCAACTGAGAAAACTCAGAATAAGTTTAAGCAATTACAGTGTGCAATACCAGCTTTACTCTCTTTTCTTGCCAACTGAGTATTAAACAGCCGTATCTGGTGCTAGATTTAGCCCTAGGTGCCATATTCCTGCTCAGGAAAAAGGAAGAGAGAGACGTCTGGTGTGCAGTGTTACAGTTACTCAGCAAGGGAAGTGTTTAAGTGCCTGCCTAAATGCTTTGTTTCATGGAAGCTTCCATCTGCACCCAGTCTGTCTCTCACAGATTACAGCACAGGAAAGTCCCAGCTTTCCATTTCTTCTGCTAAAACCTCCTCCTTGAAGCTAGAGGGACTTGTGTGACCAATAAGGACTCTATTTCTGTCCCTCTAGCTACCCAGGCATCTTAAAATGATTGTGCTCAAAGACTCTGCTTCATAACCCAAATATGCCTACCGGGTGATTGGTGACTGGGAATTTCTTATCACACAGAAAAAGAGTGCTACCTAACCACTTCATATGAGGTAATGGGAGAGCCTACAAGAAAATGTGTATACTGATGAGGAAGGGGTTTCTTCAAAGTTCTCTATATTCAGCAGTTTGGTACACTAAAATGATTTTAATGTCTGCTGCTCCTTGGAGCATTTTGATGGCATTGCAAGAAGGCAGCAGTACAATGGGATACAACAGATGACTGCATCAAAACAGTGTAATTTTAAAGAGGTAGATTTAATTGGTAAGCTAATAACTAAATCATAGCATATTTTTTCTCTCATTATTCAGTAGCCTTGTACTCAATATCACTTAGATCACACACGATGATAAATTTGGTGTATAGAAGTTCAAGTGAATGCTGCAAAATGCTGCAAAAAGTTGAGGTTTTGATTGACTAAATTGAATTATAGTTTTCAGATGGAACCAAACAGGTAGGTCCCTTCCAACTGAACTAGTGGTTTAAAGGCAGAACAGTGGCAACAGTGACACTGCAATCCTGTGAGGTGCTGAGCACCCTCAGCTCATGGTTGTGCCACTGGAGCTCAAGGAAGACATCCTGTGGGTTGCAGCCTGAGATGCTGTGCTTGCTTGTGTCTTGCTCAGCGGTGCCTAACACTGTTACTTTGTGAAGCTCACGTTTACTCACTGGATTTTGAAATTGTCCCCTGGGATTGATACTCTGCAGAGCCCTGCCTTGAGGTGCTTTAATTAAGTTACCTATTTCCCCAACAGAAGACTGCAACTTCCCCTGTGATGTGAAGAGGAAACAAAAACAGCTGTAGCAAAGGAAACAGCTGAGGCAAAGTGAAATGGTCTCTTGACAATGTCCCTTGGAAACACCTAGACACAGCCCAAAAATCATTATGAGCCAAATGCTGTTCTGAGGGCTTCTAATAACAAATGAATTAAGCACTTTGGGGAGGAAAAAAAACAACAAAAAGCCCCACACCCACCAATAAACAAAAACCCTGCAATGATTACATCATGACAAAGGATGTGATCAAAGTAAAATACCAGCTTCATGCTCCTGAGGTGGGCAGAAATCTCAGTGAAATCAATGAATATTTATTTTCATCAGGGCAGCACAACTGTGTTTGGTCAAAACCACCCAAATCAAACCAAAACAAAAAACTAGATTCTATTCCAGAGAGTAATGAGACAGTCTAGTCCTCTTGGACATTGTCTTCCCTATTCTCTGAAACATTGATTCTGTCCATTAACTGGAACACTACTATGCTGCTGATTGATCTGAAACATTTTGTGGAGAAGAGAAGAAAAAGAAAATACAAACTTTGTGAGAAAGTTCCAGTTTAAATATATGTTTTATTTCCTCCTGTGGTCCTGGTGGTTTACTTTGTTTAATAAACTGGCTTGACTGGGGCTAATTGGAGGTCAAGTGAAACTCTGCCTGATTTGCAGCCTCTTCTGACTTGGTGAAGCTCTTACTTAAAGGCACTGACTGCTACCCAGAGTGAATAAATACAGTGACATTTAGGAGTTTACAGTGACATTTAGGAGTTTTGCTGGAGAAAGGTGCCTCTCATACGAGCAAAGGAGATGGCCCAGCACCTGCTGAGGTGATTGTAGCCCTTCCACTGCTCTGAGCACAAACAAACGGGTGCATCTGGGGCTGCTCCTCCACTGAGTACTGTAAATTCAGAAGCACAGTCTGTAGCCATGACCTCCTAAACTTGGTAAGGCTGGATTATCTCAGTGGCTTAGCAGGCCTCTCCCCTTGCCTGTTTGCTACCAGCATAGGTTCACCACTGCAGCTACTCAAAGTACTTGTCACTGCAATGGTGTCCATGCAGTGATCACTGAAGAAATTCTGTATTTCACAAACTTTTAAAAGCAGCTTAAAGATCTCAGATTCTAATAATGTATTCTGCTCTATTCTTAGCAGGTCTACTGGTCTAATTTATCTTTCTATTTTCCAGTAGAGATAAAACATGATTAAAATAGCTGCACTTCCTCTTTCCACCTTCCTCTATGCTTACTGGTCTGTAATCTTCTTCTAATGCAGGCTTAACACCTGACATTTTCTCTTTTTTCCTCCTTTTTCTTCCCTGTCTTAAATAGGTGAGCTGTATTTTTGAGGTAAGGCAGCAAAGTGTGAAAAAAAAAGAGTTTTATTTTGTAAAATCTCCATTATTTTTGATCACAGTCCAACTGACATGGCACTGAACCCTCCTATGTTATTTGACTTAAAGAAGTGTTCATTAATTGAGAGCATGCTGTGTGTTTTAGCTGAGGCTCCCCACACAAAGAGGATGTGCTGATCGTTTGTAGGGAGCAACTGCATCACCAGATGAGCAAACTCAGAAATAATCTTGGACTTTGTAATGGGAGAAGAGGAGATGACTGATGTAATTAGTCACATGAACTGACTGGGGCATAGCATGAGGAGATGACAGGATTTCACCAGGTCTGTCAGGGTGAAAAGATTGAACTCCAGAAGCATCTCAGTTTTCCCACTTGCCTCCTAAATATCAAAATGACTTTTTCTTTTTTCTTTTTTTTTTTTTTTTTTTTTTTTTTTTTTTTGTAGGGGAGGAAGGCATTCTGAGATTGTGAGTGCCTGTCTCCATGCAAGTATAAAACATTGTAACTGTTTGTCTTGACAGTATCTGGAAGCACTTCAGGGATCCTTATGAGCATCCAGATTTGACCTTGGCTTTCTGTTTTGTCTGCACTTCTGGAAATTTATGTAGATCGTTCATATTTTGTTACAACTGTTTATATTCTGAAGAGCGACATTAGTATCAGCGGATTTGTACTATCTAAATGAAAGTCCTAGCAGACTCTGTGGTATAAATGTGACTGCATCTGCACTCCCTCATTTACTACCGTGGCACTTGAGAGTGTGGGGAAATCTGGGCAGGGGAGGGCAAAAGCTGTTAGTTTTATCTGAACTGAAAGGTGCTGTGAACCACAGGAGTGCGACAAGGGAGCCCTGCAATGCTGCCTTTCTTCCATTCTTGGCATTTCCCCTAAGAAATTTCATCTCTTTATTAACCATTTTTTAAAAGAATTCTCTTTGGCCATAGGATATTTAGTTTCTATAAACAGGGCTGCTGTCAGTGGTCAGGGTGCTCTGTTGCCTGTGCTGAGTACACATGGCACAGGGTGATGGTCACTTCTTTTTCCCTTTGGACTCTCTCCCCAAGGCTACCATTAGGTTGAAAACAACCCAAGTATCCTAACAGTGCATGGCACCGAAGAGCAGGTTTGCTCCTGTGGCTTTATTTATCCATCTGACCATCCATATATAAAATAAAGTCATCTTTTGTCACTGGTGTATGCACACATATATGCAATACATATACATCCAAGAGTACATGTGGAGCTTATTAATCTTTCCTTGATGAAAATGCTCTAACCTGTTTTCGTTCCTGTCAGGTACCTACCTGGCACCAACACTCCTACTAACAAAATCCTCAGGCATTTAGCAGCACAGGAACAGTTATGTTGTGTTACCATTCTTTTATTCTCTGATACTAACTGACAAATATAATCTTTAATTCTGTTTTATTGTTGTTGTTTTGTTGTTTTTTGTTGTTGTTGGGTTTTTGGGGGGTTTTATGGGGTTTTTTTTGTGTGTGTGGAGTTTTAATATTTATTGCAGTGATAGCCTGGTAAGATAATTTTGCATTCAGAAGAAGCAATTAAGAAATTAAAAGTGAAGGCAGAACTAATAGAAAATTTCTGGGTTTTTTGGTCATGCAGCATTTTCCACAGTGTTCAATAATTTTTTATGCTTCAATTATTATGTGGGATGTGGATGTCTTAGTGTGCAGCTGCTGTTAAAGCATCAGTGATGCTCAGAGTCTGGGCATTCTTGTACTTCTGAAAGATGTGAGATCCAAATCAAGAGTATCTTACAATTTTGGAGAACCCTAAAGTGTATATAATATTATAAACCTGCTCATGGTTTCAGTAGGAAATTTCCTTTGTCTAACCCCACCCTGCCAAGCCCTGAGTGCTTTACAAGGTTGAGAGCAGCAGAAACTGTTTGTCCCTGAGGCTGGTCGTGTGTCGTTCTTTAGCTCTGTGTAGCAGAACAAAGTTCTCTACTATGACAGGTGAGACCCCCAGTTTCTATTATGCCCAAATGGTAACGAGTCCAACATTAACTCAGAGCACAATTCTGCTTCCCTTGAATTCAGTTCAGTGGGACCTGGATCACCTCCTGCCTGGCACACAGACTTTTAAAGCTCTGTGGACTTTAGAGAAGATGAGGATGTGGTAGTGACCTGTCTCATCTCAGGAAGGAGTGTGCATTGATTCACACCTCAAAATTTGTATCCACTGCAAAAAAAATCTTTTCTGTGGCAGAAGTGAAAAGCCATGCCAAGCATTCATTCAGCCACTTTCACAAATCACACACGGAAGTTCCAGGCAGAACTGGAACTTCTGTCATTCTGCTAAAGGTGCTTCTGTGAAAATCTTTTGTCATATCTCCTTTGACATCTCCTCTGCTCCAGTCTGTGCAAACCTCTCAGAGCCTCCAGAGCTTGCCTGAGCACTCTCCTTTCCCTGCTTAGGTGAAGGCAGTGGGCAGGTATGTGGTTCACCAGCCCTGGTCTTGCCTGACTGCTACCCAAGGACCAAAACTCAAGTGTGGTGATTTCCTTTGAGTTCACCAAACAGGTTTTGCAGCTGAACTATACTCACAAATGGCTTCCTCCATATCCCAGGATACTCTTTTAGCTAGAATACTTTAAAGTTATTATATTCAATCCATATTTCTTGAATCCTAACAAGTTAAAAATGAACTAAGTTTATCAGATTAGGTCCACGCATGTGTAGGTATGAATATACAAAGGGAAATACATTGACATATAAATAAATCTCTGAGCTAGTTCCCATTTTTGTGCTTTCTTGGTGGGCTTGGGGGGTACCTGATATTCACTAATATTTGGCAGTTAACAAACTGCTATCAGGTTTCCGAAGAGAAACTAGTGTAAGTGGTTAGACTGTGAGGTGGTAAGTTTGTCTTTGATTACTTACAGCTGTACTGATAATGTTTTACTATTTGAGGGTGCAGGTTTTGTCCTGGCAGTGTCTGTATGCTACTGCCTGGCTGGCTCCCAGTGCAGCCTCCCTGACCACACTGAACTTTCCTTGGTGTCACAACAGCTCAGTGTGAAGGGCAGGTGAGACTTCATGGCAAAATTTAGAAAAGCATTGTCTAGATTCCAGGTTACTTTAAGAAAAAAAACAAAACCAAGGCAAAACAAAAACAGCAGAACTTTTAGTTTTTTTCTTTCTAAGTAGGTCTATGTGGAATTTTACTGAAGCAGCAAGCCCTAAAACAAGGTATTTGTGCAATCCCTCTGCTTTGCCAAATTTATCCACAGCAGGAGAAGCAGTTCAGGGTGTACATTGTGCCTGTGTGAGGATACCAAAATCCAGGGTGTGATATGGAAGGTGAAACCTTCATAAAATCAGAGAGTCAGAGAATATGCTGAGTTGGAGGGAACCCACACAGAAGACTGAGTCCAAATCCTGGCCCTGGACAGAAAGTACATAATTAAGTCCATGGAATGTTCTTAAGATATGTTTTTGTGTTTAGAGTAATTTAGAATCATTTATGCTGGAGAAGGCCTTTCACATCATTGAGCCCTTCCATAACCTGTAGCGAAGTCACCACTAATCCACGTCCCCAAATGCCATATTCACGTGTCTTTTAAACACCTCCAGTGGTGGTGACTCCACCACTTTTATGGGCAGCCTGTTCCAATGCTTGACAACCCTTTCTACGAGGAATTTTTTTCCCTAACATCCAATCTAAACCTTCCTGGGTGGAACTAGAGGCCATTTCCTCTTGTCCTGTCTCTTGTCATTTGGGAGAAGAGACCGACCCCCACCTGGCTACAGCCTCCTTTCAGGGGCTTGTAGAAAGCAAGAAGGTACCCCTTGAGGCTGCTGTTCTCCAGGGTAAATAACCCCATAAATCCACGCGGGTTGGTGGTTTTTTTTTGTTTGTTTGTTAGTTTTTTGTTTGTTGGGGTTTTTTTTTTGTTTGTTTGGGTTTTTTTGTGATTTTTAAACACATTTTGCATGTCTTTTGAGTTTTCGCCGAGGTAAGATGTAGAAAGCGTTCCAGGATCAGCCAGAGCGCAATGGTACGGTGCTCTGGCAGTGCTCACTGAGGGATGAAACTTTCCACACTTTTAATGATTTATTTATTTTTGTTTTGATCTTACAACACGACCCACCCGGGAAGACATTTCTGAACGGCTTTCAGCCAGAGCCCTGCTTTTCCCAGAGGAGGAGCACCCCATCTCCCTTCCCAGCCTGGCTTTGCCAACTGCGGACGCTTCAAACCCCCGGGCCAGGCCTTCAGACAGCCCCAGAGTCACGCAGCCGGCTCAAGGGCGGGTCAGTAGCGCTGACTGAGTGACGATAATGAGCAATGAGCTGTTCCTGGGGGGCTGCGGGCAGGCGCCGGCCCCTTTAAGG
>VZTR01003433.1:392894-430007 GCA_013400775.1 Chaetops frenatus
GCTGCTCCCTCGCCGGGGGAACCAGGCGGGTCACCAGGGACCGGGCGCCCTGCCCTGGGCTCCCCCGGCGGCTCCCTGCCCCTGCCGCGGGCACGGGGTCTGGTGTGCGGGCGGCTCCCCCGGGATGCAGGGAGTGCCGCGGGATGCGGGATGGAGTGACAGTGTTAATGGATAACGGGAGCGGCGGGAGAGGGAGAGCTCCTGAAGGGACATCTGCAGCCTTTCCGAGTGTGGCTGAACATGCAGCGGGTTAAGCGGAATACAGGGCTCGCTGCAAGTTTGTCATGGTCAGGGTGTATCCTGCAGGTTTCTGTGCAGCGCTGCGATGCTGGGACTGTAATTCCAGGTGGGGTTAAGGTGGATTTGGAGTCTGTAACAGGAGAGTGTTGTTTCTAACCTATTCATTATATAGCTGATAAAATCAAGCTTTAATTGCATTATAATTTTTCCCTTGTAATTCAAGAATAAGGACGCCTGCAACTTAATTTTGGTTTGTTGCTTTTTAATCTGGTGTCATATCTCACTTGGTAATAAAATACAAGAAGTTTCTTCACAGAAGAATTTCAGATCCCAAAGAAATCAAGAGATTGTGTGTTATGAAGGTTTTTGAAGTTTTTTTTTCTTTATCTGCTCCATAGCATCAGCATCCTGTATCCAGATGTCAGCAGCAGTGTGACAGCTGTCATACTGCTGTGATAGTGGAGTCTTACTAACATTTAAAATCTGTCATTCTGAGTTTCTGGTACCATAGTGTGGAAATACAAGTGTACATGAGCATGTATGTTAATCCTCAAACCAGTAAAGCATTTTCTTGATTGATTTGATAATCATTCTGGGTTCTTCCATATTACTGTTTCTAATGGTAAACATTGCGAAGTCTCTTTTGCTCAGATTCTCTCCCTCCTCATTGACACCGAATCTCCTTTCTTTATTCTCTAACTGCTTGTTCTTTAAATACAGCATTTAGTTAATGAGCATTTTCTGTTGTAGGTTGTGGCAGATTTGAGTGTTGGACAGAAAATAGCCTGAGATCACTGTTGTCAGGGTTGGAACATGGGATTCAAACTTAAAAGGTTCCCCCTGACAAATATCCGTGTTCAGCAAGGTGTGTTATTTTGCAGACTGTATCTTTGGTTCTGTGTGGCAAGCTTAACAGCAAAATTCTAAACCACATGAATAAGATACTGCTGTTACATGAAGTTGGATTGTTTCTTGCCTGGCATACAGAGTATTCTATTGTTGAAACAGAAGCTTTGAGTAGGAGAGAAGATAGCTTTTTATCCCAGTCAGACTGTCAGATTTGTTATTGCAGATATTAGCTGTCTGAAAGTAGGGGCTGTAGAAAGAAGTGATCCCAGGATCTGTTTTAAAATATCCCTGTCAAGAAGTACCACGGTTGTACGAAAGTAAGGAATTAATTTGATCCCATCTGTTATACAACTTCTATTTGTCATCAGGTGCTCTAGATTTTCTTCCTTGTTTGCAGATTAGCTGGGGCCACCTGAGGGGACAGATTATAGAAGAGATTGTCTTCTGAAAGTCTCTGCCTGTTCCTGTGAAACCTTCCCTGCACTGGCTGTGGAAACCTGGTGTCTGCCAGTTCTCTTCTTGCATACAAAACTATCCTGTCCCTTTAGCTTTTTGTGTGAGCCTTAATCTCTTGATAAAGAGAAAAAAGGAATCAGTTTTTTAATTGTGTCTGTCAGGAGTTATATATATTTGCAAAACAATTAATTGTTAAATTAATTGTATGCAATAGTTTAAAGACACTTATGGGGGCATCTTAAGGTATCTGTCACCAGACTTCTAACAGTGCTTACTAAACTCTTGGAATTAATACTGTAAAGAGACAGAAGGGCAGGGAATATTTGCATAGCAAACTACTGAATTATTGAACAATACAGTAACAGAAATTGTCTCTGTCATTTGGAAAAGCATATGTAGGGGCCACTTTGGATTTCTGCAGCTGCTTTGGCATGGTAAACATACATGCAGACTTTTTTCCTCTCGCTGTGTATCTTGGCGAACACAGACACACAAACAGCCTGCAGTCCCCTTTTTCTGGTTCCTGCTGGGGGCATAGATGGAACCAATGCCTATCTTGATGTAGCGGAGACAGGCAGAATTAAAGCTTGTGTGCAAGGAGTTGGATTTGTTTTTTAAGCAGGTTTGTGTGTGGCTGTTGTAGTTCGTTTGGTTGGTGGTTTTTAGGAAATGATGGTGGTAGTGTAAGTCAAGGTTGTCACCTTTGCCTGTCCTTCCTAAAGGCTTGTTCTCTTTAATTATACCAAGAGTTTCTGTCATTGATGTAGATGGGTATAAGTTGAGAAGGATGACTCCTGTTCATTAAGGTAATGTTAACTACCCTGAAATATATTACAAATCAATTTTATGAGAAATGTTCATCGTAAAAATGTTTGAAAATCCGTCTTCAAAGCTGAAATATTTTGAGTGTTGTGAAATTGCATCTCATGGATTATCAGCTGTCAAGCAAATGTGCTACAGGCAAGGCATGCAGCTCATGTGAATAGATGTGCTGAATCCACACAAGTCTTGAATGTCAGTGCCAACTCCTGTGCTTAGAACCAGGATGCAGAGAGTCAACCTGGTAGTCATTTTTGTCCAGCTGAATCCCTCCAGTCTATCAACATGGCTTTGGAGGTGATGAGAGTGTGGGGACTGGGAACACGAAGGCAATTGTACTTGGATTGGGAAGAGTTAAGCACTGGGGACCCTGAAGCATTGGCACTGCTTACTAGCTGTGGCACCTGAAATACATGTATCAGTTAGGCAGGGTAAGAATTATTTCAAATAATTTTCCAGCTGTAAATGTTGGCCACTTGTATGTACCATTTGATGTCTTTTCTACTCCCATTCATTTGTGTATATCACGAGCACTTTTAAATAAATGGTTGGATCTCTTGCATACCTCTTATGTTTTCCTTTATTATTAATCTATGGCTGTACAAACTTTACTTAGGAGTATCAGTATTTTCTTCCTTGTGATTGTGGAAAAATTAACATCTCTACCCAATGTAGAGAAATCTGCATTTCTCCTCATGTTTATGAGGACAGGGACTTACTTGATTGCCTTTAATTTCAGGATCTCTTATAAAACCACCTCAGTTTCCCCCATCTGTGATTCAGGAATGTTCTCTTGGGTGCCACAAGTTGGCTGCTGCAGCTGGCAGAGTATTTCCAACTGTCTGAAATTTTCTGAGAGTAATAGGCTCTTACATAGGTGCTGTTTTACATTTGCAGTTCCAGTGCTTACTGGGGATACATGTACTGCAATCATATAAACAGCAGAGCTTAACAGAAACCAACAACAAACAATGAGCAGTTTTAGAATTGACAGGGTAAAGCTGAAGGTATTTTTAGTTGCAGCATTTTCTCCTGTGTTCCCCATCCCCTGTGTTTTTTTTATTGCATTCTGCTTTTTAGAAATGTCATTTTGTCCTCTCTATCAAGTGAAATCCTGATGTACAGACAATATCTTCACTGTGAAACAGTGAAACTAGTTACAGGAAAAGCATAATTGAAAGGTGTGGGGAAAATGGTACATTCTTTGGCCTTTCACTCCTTATCATATGAATTTCAGGATAGTTGTAAGACAGTGATGGTTGTGAGGTAAAAAGGCTGACCCTGTCCTGCTCTGTCTGTTTATGAGGCTGATGTTATATGTGGCTTATGAACTCAGATCTGTTGTTACAACCTTTGTCTGGTTATGCTGCCCCCTTCATTTACTGTTGCTATTGAATATGGTGATATTGGTGAAAGGTTTAGTAATTTATTTCTGGTTAACTCTGGCAATGTTAATGCTGTCCATGAAATTGATTTGTGAAAGTATTTTTGGTACCAGACTTACTATCTTTGAATGTTCTTTAGGATTGCTCTTTCAACACCTAGAAAAAAGAATTTTTATTTTTCTAGTACCTAGACAAGTATTGACTAATTTGTGTGTCTTGGTAAAGGCTGTTATTTGCCTTATTTGTACTAAT
Source organism: Chaetops frenatus (assembly GCA_013400775.1). Lineage (NCBI taxonomy): Eukaryota > Metazoa > Chordata > Aves > Passeriformes > Picathartidae > Chaetops > Chaetops frenatus. Next base: position 396,896 of record VZTR01003433.1, read on the forward strand.
CTAAAGTTCTGATGTTGCATTTGGTGAATGGTATATGACTGACTAAACCTGCTTTTTGTATTTTTTTTTTACTACACGAAATCATTGTGGGGACTGTAGGAAAAACTGGAGAGTAAATATCTCTGAAAGAAAGAGATTGTACTTATATACAATCTTCAAGTGTTTAAGACTAGTTTTCTCTAATAACATTTGTATGGGAGGTTATGTATTTATTCTTTCACTTCTGTTCAGTGAAAATGCTCTATGGTTTGTGGTCTTGATTACTAAGTGTTGGACTGATTCTCTGGCTTATCTCTACAGCACTTGGGATTCCCAGGTGGTCCCAGTGCAAACAGTGTGACTGGGTCTGGGACAGCTTAGCTTGTGAGATTTGAGTGCGTTCAGTTTGGTGTGGCTGTAGCTACAAAAATAGCGTGCCTTGCAAAACAGGCCTTCTGTCTGCCACCCACACCAAAAACTAAAGCTTGATCCTGTAGGCAGTTAATACATTTATCTGAGAGGTTGATTCCATCAGCAAATGCTTTACCTGAAATTGGTGTCCACCAGGCAAAAAAAAAAAAATCTTATATATAAGAAAGTGCAGCAGAACACTGTCCTAGATACATTTTTAAAAGCACTTTTTACTTCAGACTACAGGGCTTAAATGTTCCCTGGTAGCAGGAGGCAGTTCTGTGAGCAAATTCTGTTTAACTGGCGTAGTTCAAAAGACTCTTAAATTCAGCCATGAGGCAATTCTGGTTCTCCCTCAGTACTAGATGATTAAATTAAATGGAGTGTTAGCATGAGTAACTTTTTTCTGGTGTACAACACAAGGTAATAGAGGAGTTTCTAGGAGCCCTAGTTGTAAATTAGGTGACTGGAAAGCCCTGTTTCTGTGTCTAGTGGCTGTAGCACTTGAATAACTTCAAAAGTTAGATCTACTTGTGTATTCTTCCAGTCAGGTGTGGCACTGGATGATGGCTCCTTGTCCTTTTTATTATAGCAGTCTTGAGGGTAACAGCCTTATGGAAACGTGTTTCTTGCCTTTTTGTGTTGCACAACAAAGGTGTTTGTTTCAGCCTCTGATGTGCAAATCAGTTTGACCCTCTACTGAATTAAAACCCCAAAACCAGACAGTTTTCTGAATTCTAGCGCTGTTATTCTGGAAAAAAAAAAAAGCTGTAAGAATTAATAAGAAATATATTCATAGCAGGGATTTTGTTTTTGTTTGTTTTTGTTTTATTTTGGGGATTTTGTTGTTGTTGTTTAAACAGAATTTTCTTGTTCAGTAATTCTTGAAAGTGAAAATTCTCAGGGAAAGTGCATTCTGGGCATGAAAGGGCAGTTCATTTCTTGTATTTGCACCTTTTATGTGCTGAGACATACGGTTACTTGAAACTTTTCCCTTCAAAGGTGGAAGTGAAAAAAGTAACCACTAGACTTCATGAGGCTTCATTTCAAAGATAAAATTGCTGACCTTTTATATAAATGAAGATCATACAGACAAGAGAGAGCATTGTGTAAGGATTGCTTATGGAAGCAGTTAATTGATGCGGAGTTTAGATTTCCTGCTTCTGTGTAGAAGCTCTGTGTGGGGAGATGTGGATTTGTCAGCTGAAAAGGCAATTGAATTGTTATGATGGTTTTGAAATTTTTTGCTATGGCTACTTTGCCTGTTCCCGTGTGTAACTGACTAAAGTCATGTTCTCCTCAGCATTAAAATAGTAAATGCTTTACCTGTTCTTACCTTTGCATCTCGGAGTTCAGAATTGAATTAATTTCTTAGCAGAAGTAACAGAATAGCATAATCTAGTTGATACCTCCAGCCTTGAAGTTTGGAGAGCAATCCTACAGGATCTTTCAAGCAGTATAACAAAGCCCAAGTTGTTTTCTTATGTCTTCTGAAGTTTCCAGTTTTAGTAGTGTTCAAAGATTTTATGGGGAAACTTGCCATTATTCTGTAACTCTGGCTTCTTAATAAACATGGTGTAGAATTGTGTCCCAGTGAGAAACTCACTGTAGGTGTGACTGGCAATAGAGTCTAGAAAATGGCAGTGTAAGAGACTATTGATTAAGACCTAATATTTTGAGTGTGACATAATATTGATGTTAATATTGTGTTAGGTTTTCAAAGGAATTTCAGTCAAACGACTTCAGTAACTGCCAGAAGTGAAGCTTGGGAACAGATGTTGTAATGGGAGTCCTAAAATTTGACAGCTCTTCAAATAACTCTGGTGTGTCTTAGCTTTAGAGTAGAGTGTTTTTGCAGGGCTGATGTCTCTTGCTTTGCTTTTCTCCCTGTCCATAGTCCAGAATGGGCCTCGGTTTGACCCCGTTACAGTCCTATGAAAACTCATGCTCTAATAAACATGTATCCAGGCAGGCAGCATGGAAGAAGAAATGGGTTTGGATGGAGAGGACAGCTGAGGTGAGGAGACACGGCTATTAACTAGGAGGAGGAGCAGCTTTATTTGAGTTGAAAGCAGGGAAGAATATTAATTAGAATCTGGGACTGAGTTATGCCCAGATTGATGATAAACTAGCAGAGAGGTTGGGTTGTGAGCTCTTTGGCTGTGTAGAAAGTATTGGTCAGTACTGAGGAAGTGAGTAGGAATGATGCTGCCTCTCACCCAGAATTTTGGGGACATCCAGGAGGACGAGGACTTGCTAGACAAGGAAAACACATGAAAGAGAGCTGATGGGCAGGAAAAGGCAGACAGGAAGAGTAAGAGTAAAAGCTAGGATTTTGTAAAGAAGGCAGATAGCTCTGTTGGATGAAGAACTTGTGATGGTAATAGTAGAGTTAGAAAATCTGTAAGGAGGGAACTACAGTTAAATAAAACAGCATTTTGTCCATTGCCATTAGTAGCCAATGTGTCTTCACCACTTAGGCTTAGTATGTATCTCCAAGTGCTAAAAATTGGTGTTGTGAGCAAATGGTTCTGATTCTGGTAATGAGCAGTGTAACTACAAGGGTGAATGGTCTGGACTCATCTCCTGGTTAAGAATTTCTACTGTTTGACTGCGAAGCAGTGCTCAAAAGTCCAGAAGCTGCAGAAAGCAAGCAGCCATGAATACATAATTGTAGGCCATTTCTTCCATTAGTACCTTGCTACATCCCCCCAGGTGTCTGGTGCTAGTTCGGTCAGCATAGTGTTCAGCAGTACGTCTTCATTGCTTTAGACTGCACCATGCTCTTGCTAGATTGCTCCAGAGATGCAGTCAGTTTCCTCATGGGTAGTCTGGTGCTGCTTTCTGTAAAGTTATTTATTATCAGAATGGTGTAGTGAGATAAGGAAGTAGTTTGCTTCCTATTTTGCACGAGGAGTGAAGGCATAGAGTTCAGTTAGTTTTACATGGTTAGAAATGACTGTAACCTGACTCTTTTTAGACTGGTTTACATATTGCAGCCACATCCCCATAGAACTCGCTGCTTTTCTCTTACTATGATTCCCTTTTAACAATGAATTCTAACGTCACGCTTGTTTCTTATGTTTGTAGTCTCTTTGGGCATGTAGCTGCCCTAATCAAACCTGAGAACAAGGTAGTGCTCCAGGTCGTGCTGGTTGTTGCAGCAGCAGGCATGGCCATTTAAAAAGGCAAAGTTATTTCTAGTTTCTTCTTTGTAACTATGTTGCTTGCTCAGAGAAATGAGGAAGTGTTCATTCCGGCATTGTGTGGCTCTGGAGAACTTGTACTCTGGTGTTAGTAGCTCCTTGAAATATTTGGTATTGATGCATTCCTTCTCTGTACTGTATTCACATAGCTTTAGGGCCAAACTGGCACATTGTTGTAAAAAGACATCTACTTGGTGTTTAAGTGTTATGAAGAAGTTGAAGTGGTTCTGCAGCCTTATTGACAGAATTGTGGGCAATTAATGCCTTTCTGTGCTTTATTTTGAGGGAAGGAGGAACGAGCTGGTTTTTATTTTTCAGGTGGGAGTCTCTCAGTTGTCCACATTACTCAGCTTATCTGTTTAATTTGGCAGTTCTGTCCTGCTGTCACCACTGCGCCCATAAGTTCTTTCTGTTTTGGAGACCTTTGTGGCTTCTTGAATTTCTCTGTAGAAGTGAAGCTCTATCAACCAAGGGAAGAAGTATAAAGCTGCTGTTTCTTCTGTCAATAGAAGGAATAGTAAAAAACATTTTGCTACCCTCTTGGGGTTTTTGATGGTTTGTACAGGAGAGGGTATTTAATTTTTTAATTTATTTTTATTTTGAATCGTTCTCATTACTCAGTTTTTCTTGGAAGCTTCTCCTTTCAGAGAAATACTATGAATTAAGTTTATTCTGGTTAAAAAATATATAGGTTTTTTTGGGTTTTTTTGTTTGTTTGTTTGTTTTTTGAGCAAGGGAAAAAGTGTTTATTCCTGGGTAAAGAAAAGACCAGTAGCCTCTGCTGGTAGAACTGTGGTATTTTGCCTTTCCTTACCAGACCTACTTTGTTGACTTTTGTTCAGTTAATATTTGGCTGATCAGCTTTGCAGCTTGGAGTACTAGAAATACTTGTGCTATAGAACAAATTTGGTGGGAACTTGCTTTCTCTTGAAAGTGTGGCATTCACTGGTAGCAAATCTCTCTTCAATTTTAAGGCAGAGACCTTTCTCCCCTGTTAGAGAAAGGAGTGGTCATGGGGAGTGCTTTTGATCTCAAGAGCCAGTCTGGGTTTCTCAGAAGCACAGCTGGCTTCTGATGGGGTATTGGGAATGTGACAGATATTGGTGTTCAAACCTGAGGTACTTTCATGTGGAAAAGGACACGTAAACAAAGATTTTAAACAGTTAGAACCTCAGGTGCTGTTTCTGGCCTTACGTAGGCTTTTTGTGTGTTTAGGTATGTGATCTATCAGCTCTGCCCACCTTTATCTCTGTGGGTGGATTTATTCAGTTTAAGTCTCTTCAATTCAAGTAAGAATTGTAGTGACACTTTATAAAAGAACACGAACTGCAACATTCTGGAGCATAGCTACGTGTGGGTGAGTCAGGAGAGTGCTGGAGTAGCAGCACTAAAAAGAAAAGGAAGTACAGTCATGATAAAACTTTATTTAAAAAGGGGAAAAGAGCAACTAACCTAACAAAAAAAAAAAAAGCAAACCAAAAATCATCTGTCTCCAGAGGATGGGACACAATAAAGTGATATAGTTTGTATCTTAGTTACTCCTCATGTGAGTAAATTATTGTGTGTGTAGAAATCTGTAACACCACACGTGCACCCATGTGCTTGGTGTGTACACACTGTGCAAGTGGTCAGCTGGATTGTGTCTCATAACACTACTCAAGCAGGGCAGCTTTTAACCAAAGCAAATTTGAGCTGATGTAGAACCCACATGTACTTTTAGGAAACTAATATTTTAATTGCTGGCCAAAATACTTCAGTGATTTTTAAGTCCCTGTTTTCTTATGCTCATGTTCCATCTGTTGAGGGCAGGTCCTCCCTGCCCAGGAACAGGCATGCACATACTCCCTCATCAGAGCACTGTGTGGTGCTGATAGTTGTCAGGAAATAAAAAATGCTGTGTACAATAAAGTTCGATTTCTCACAATCTGTTGGATTTACAACACTGCCAGAATGGTTCAGTATTGCATAATTTTGTGCTTTTGATGTATATGCCATAGCTTCAGTGAAGGAACTAAAAATCCCTGATTAAGTTCCAGTAATTTGTGTTTAGCTTCCACAGTTACATAGTTTTTACTTCCTCAGAGAACATGTCATCTTTGGTCTTAGTATTTTAGCATGTTAAAAAAAAAGTTGAAAGTCAGACGCTTGCTTTAAAATGAAAAGCACAATTGTTGTGCTTAGAAATGGTCTATTTCCTGGCTCTGAATCAGTGTTAAGAAAAAAAAAAGCCCAACAAAAAAACCCAACCAAATATATTTACTTGGTAAAATGTTCACTGCAAAATGACTGATGATTTGTTTTTGTAACGTGTTGTAAATGAGCACAAATTTCATTTCACAGTTCAAGATATTTCTTTGTAACTTAATTGTAAGAAAGATAAGCTATTTTATGTTGGTACTTCAGTGTATCTCTTTTCAAGGACAGTTACGCTACAACCTCTTGTAACTCCAGAGACAGAAAAAAATTGAAGACAGTGAGTGAAAGCCTTGTTAGATATTTTATATATCGTATTGCTTTATAAATGCACTAATTCTTTGAAGTGCTTGTGTGTAGTTTTTTGCTTGATTTAAAGCTGGTTTATTTAAGGTATTCTTTTTTCCCCTTGCCTTAGACAGTCCCAGAGTATGAATTTCTACACTTCATCTGCTGCCCTTCACTGGAGGAGGGCACCTCGTAGAAGTATTTCCTCTCTTATCAGGCGGTTATTGTGCGTAACATCATCTCTGCCTTACTGCTGTCAGCTGTGCTCTGCCTCATAAATTGCTGAGGCTGCTGTTACAGGACTGGCTCTTAGTGGAGATGTGGAGGCTGTGTCCTACCTGCAGTGCCGTAATAGAAGTAACTGGAAGGTGGGATTCGTGCTCTTGGTTTACATCTGCTCAGATAGTTTCACTCTCACCACTCTGTCCTTCCTTATCATCTTTTATTTAGCATTTACATAAAAGGCTCTTCTTGCTTGTAGTTCAGGAAATATCTGACATAGACAGCATTCTTTGTGTTTTCTTTTGCTCTTACCAGCTGTACTTTCCTGTGCTTTATGCTTCCCCTGAATGCTCCTAAGCCAGAAAGTTTAGAGTAACTGAAAAGAACTACTAGTAGAGTCTAATTGAGTAGTGGAGTAGGTCTGGTTCTTATCCTACTGCTTCTTTCTTTAGCATCATTAATATTTGTAGTCATCTCTGCAAAGTTAAGGCTAGAACTGCCTCAAAATGGAAATTGTTTGAATTTTGTCTTTGAACTTTCCTTTTTTTCTTAGATTCACAGAATGGTTTAAGTTGGAAAGCACCTTAAAGATCACGTAGTGCCAAGCCCCTGCTCCTGACGGAGGAGGTTCAGGGATTCTGGAAGTGTGCTCCTTGTGGCCTGTTTATCAGTTCTGAATGCAGGGCCAGTCAGGCCAGGAGTCCAGAGAGGTTTTCTTTGAACTGTGCTTTGGAATTGGGGATGGCTTGTTGAATAGGACATGGCTTCATTCCTTCTTTTTTTTTTCTTTCTTCCTTTATGCTGGTTCTCAGGGTTTCTCAGTACTTGTAATTGGGGCAGACTGGAGTAGTCTGGTTTGTATTTCTGACAAGTACTCCTTTTAGGTCTAAGTAAAGTTTACAGTGCAGAAGCAAACTTTTTGTCTTTGTGAGGAGCTATGAGACACTACTCTTTTCCAAAGCAGTGCTTCCAGAAAAAAAAAAAATAATTCTTACTTCTGCAGTGAAACTGATCTTCAAGGTTGATACTTTAAACTTTTCAAGTATCACTTGAGAAGAACTAAATTCAGCATCGACTGCCTGAGAATGCCTGAGAATACATTTATGCATTTCTTAGTTATATGGCAGTAATTCTGAAAATCTGTCTTTGCTTTTGTCGTTTTTCCTGAACAAGTTTGACAAAGGTAAGATTATTTTCTTAGGTGGGATCAATATCCTTCTTCCCCCAGATTTTGTACCTTGCTTATGAAAAGAAGCCAGTAGGGAAAGTTTTGTCTCTGACACAGTAGCCATGTCCTCAGCCTGGAAACTCAGTGATTAGTTCCTTACAAAGTGGGACTGATTTAATCTTTAAATAGAAATAGTATGGTCATGGTTTTTAAACATGCTGCATTGTTGTTTTAATAGCTAGCTAGACTTCAAAGAAATTATTTTGGAAAACACTTGTGAAGGTTCAGCCCCAGAACTATCCCATCTTAATGAGACTTCTACCTCTTACATGTATTTTATCTAAACTTGTGTTTATAGAAAACTGCAGCACATATAAAAATTGAAACAGTAATAGCAGTACCTTTGACTTAACCAGAACAGAAAGGATTGAAGTGTGTTATCTAGTCTGTTTGCCTGGTAATAGGGGATCAGTTCTATCTGCTTATCATATTTATAAGAAAATGATTATATTTGCATTTGTCTCATGGCCCAGCTTCTGACTCACTGCAAGGTTTGGATAGAAATGCATATTCTATTGCATAATAATACTTATAAACATACTATTCATAATGCATCAGTATAAAATATATATTTAAACACATGATTAGAAATAGTCTGGAATATACAAATAATTTTTTTCAGACTTCAGTAGATGGTGTATGCAGTAGAAACAGCTGTACCAGCTGTTCTATTATTTTTGTTGTTGTTGTTGTTGAGTGAGGTGCTCTAATTCCAGTTGCTTAATTGTTCTGGTCATACAGGTGTGCAGGGTAGGTGATTTGAAAAGGTCCATCTGTTTCAGCGTGATGAAATGAACTGTAGTTGTCTATTGCATAAATAGAAGCAGTCATCTAAAGCTTGGACTTACTGAAGTTCACAGTTGTGCTTGCCCCAGCCTGTGTACTGGTTGGGCCACACAAAACAGGCTTGTGAAACTGGTCCAGACTTCAAACAACTTGTGGGCTTGTAGTAGTTTTAACCAGTGAATTTACCCATGTTAGCCCAGTGGTGTTGCTGTTGGTAGAACAGAGGAAGTAAGGCAAGAACTGTTTCATCTCTGGCAGTCATGGCATAAAATATTTTATTTGAAGTGCTAGAGAGACTAAGGGAAATAAATACAGATCTTAATTTTATACTTTTGATCTTGCCGCGTAAAAAGGTTTTGTCTTTATAGCTAGTTGAACGGTCTGCTTTCTCCCATGTGAGGGTGGTTGGGTTTGGTTTTGTTGTTGTTTTGTGTTTTTTTGTTTTTTTTTTTAATGCAGTAAATAGAGTAATTTGTATTCCAAATGAGGAATTTATCTGCATTATTCACTCATAAATGTTAACACCTTTCATTTATCTTGGAAATCCTTTGACAAAGTTGTCTGGCTGTGAAGAGCATCAGGTTTTGCTTCTGACAGGAAAAAAGGTGTGCAGTTCTCTTGTCTGACACAGCAGAAGATGAGCCAAAGAATTGAACTCGCGGCCTTTGGCAGTTCTGTATCTTCCCCTGAATGCAAGGCTTTTCTGTTAAAGGGTTTTTTTTCTTCTGCTTCTACCATGGTTTGTTAGATTTCTAAAAGGAGACCTAAGGATATGACTCAACCTTGCAAAAGGAAGGAAACATGAAATGTAGGTTGCTCTCCTGTTCTGAACTTACAGCAGACCTTTGCAGAGGGCTCTGTATTGTTGCTAAATAAGTGCACAACTGCTGTACTGAGCATGGCCCTGTGAATGTTCTGGCTTTATGGAAAAGACATTGCATTTAGTGACATATTGTGTGTCACTAAAACAAAAGTAACCTACCCCCTCATTTAAATAATTTCAGTCGAAAGGAGTATCAAATCCCATTCTTCCTTCCCCACGTTTTTATGTTGTGGGAACAAAATGCTCTATATCCTTGTTGGTGTGAGAGGAGAGTTTGAGGTGATGGATTCAGGTTTGCTGACACTGGTGTGCAAACAGAAGTGTGGATAGCAAGATGATAATACTGCTGGTTCTCCATTTTTATAGATACTTGTGTCATTTTGTCACTTAAGAGGTCTGAATATGATTATTCCTGTCATGTGTTGTTCCAAAATAAATTTGTATTCAATACAAATTTAGAAGCCAAAGCGGTGATCATAAATATTAAACTTCTTGGTTTATAGTAGTCTTCTTTGTCTAAAAATAGTATGCTAGCTAAGGAACAGAAGATGTTTTGATTACACTTTCTCCAAGATAGTCCATAGTCCCAGGAAAGATATCTTCTTCATGGCATTACTGTAACTGGTTTTGTTTTCTCCTGACTGGGGGATGCACAATCTACTGAAGTAAAATTTTATAATAAGTAAAAAACAAGAAGAAACCTAAAAAAGCCTCCAAAAAGCTCAAATCGCAACTGATGGTACTTCTGAGCCAGGGGAGAGGCTTGCACAACCATACAAGCAGTTTCTCAAGGCAGCTGAGGCAAGTGGTGATTCCCAGTACTTTGGTAGTAGGAACAAAAGTTTGGGAGGTGACTGAGACCTGGTTGATGGCTGATCCAGGCCTTCTGCACTATATCCTTGCTCTTGGTCTGCTGTGCTCCAGTTTGGGCTATAAAGTAAGTGAAAAAGGGAGGTTTTCAGGGAAGTAGAATGGGTGGCAGAAGATGGATTTTGTTAAAGCTGCAACCCTGTGGGCTGAGTGTTGGATTAATGATCTGTTCAGGTGCCACTTAAAAGAGTAGTCATCCAGGACTTTAGGAATACATTAAAGAAATTCCATGAAGCTTGTGCAGATCAGCCTTGTTCTAATAAAGGTTGAAGAGTCCAAGTGAACCAAATAAAACACCACCATACCATCACTGCCTTTTTCTGCTTGTTTGCAGAGATTGAGTGTGCCTGGATTTCAGTAAATGGTTGACCTAGTTTCTTGGCTAGCAAACTAACATATATGTCTGCTTTCTGTAAAAGCTGGTCATAGACCAAGCTCATGTGTAAGGTGATTGGAAATCTTAGAATGTAAGTGTAGTTTACTAAACTGAATGCCTTAGACCTTGATTTTAAGGAAATTGAAGGGTAGTGTGATAAAGGTATATTAAATAAATGATATAGCACAGGCTGACAGAATGAGGAACTTTTCTTCACAGCACTGGAAGTTGGCACCCCGTTACCAGGCAGTATCTGTAAAATGAATCAGGCTCTTTTTTCCCTTTCCCCTCATGCAGTACCTAATTGGGCTGTGGCACTTGCTGTCACTATTGGTTGGAGAGGCTGAGGGTGTTCATATCAAATGTGCAGAGGTAACCTGTACTTCAGGCAGTCTCTGCATTACCTCTGAAGTGGTCCCAAGGATATTTCCCTAAATACCTGCTGTTGGACTAGGTGAGCACTTGGTGTGAATCATTTTGGCTGTTTAATACATTGCAAAAAACACCCATTTGCATTTAGTACATGTGATTTATTACAATTGGTAATTTATTACATTTAGTACATTTATTACAATTGGTAATAGTCTGTGTTCAGTGTCAAGGTCCTTTAATGTTTCAAGAGAAAATTCAAGGCTTTTCTTTGGATTTTAGCAAGTATGGAAACAAAGAAAGGATATTCCGTGAAAAAAGCCTTCTGTTGCAATGAGGATATTCAGCTTTAAGTAATGCTTGAGTTTATAACTTCTGTAAAAACAGGAGCATGTCTGTACTTATTCTTGTATCAGTGCTGAAAATCAGTGTATTTAAAGTTAATGGTAGTGCTGGTTGTGATACTGATTGTGAGATTTTTTTTTTTGACACCAAAGAATAGAGAGTGAGGGAAGCCAATCACCTTTTGTTATTAATGGCCACTAGATACAAAATCCTGTACCCTGAGAGCTGTTTCTGAAGTAGTGCTAAGTCAGGATTTCATGTCATTCCTGTGGTAGTCTCCTTTATAAAAGATGCTGAATGATTATTCATGTATCACTTTTCAGGCTGGAAGGTGATTTTCTAAAGCTGCTGATGTGGGGCTCTAATCAAACCCCTCCCCACCCTCCCATTGCCTGCATGCTGGCATCAGTCAACTTCTTTGCATTTCTGCTCTGCAAATCCAAATTTTGTGACTGGATTAAGCTTCAGTTGGAGTATTTTTTGTTAATGTGTACAGCAGGAGAAACAGGTTAACTTGCTGAATGGAAAAGAAACAAGTTCTCTGTCTTTTGTGTGAAGCTAACAGCGCTAAAAGCGGGGGGAGTCAATGGCAGGAAGAAAATACTTGCTGATTAACAGCTACTGTAATTTTCAAACGGAGTTGCACTTACCCTGTTAGACAGTCTTGTTTAGTACGGAATTGTACAATTCTGGATGGAGGTAGTGCTGTATTTATTGTGTGGTTACTTTTTCGTGCCAGTAGTGTTTTCTTTATTTTATGAGAATACTATAAAAACTGAATTGTTGATACTGGTCTGCACGAAATGGAACTTGGTGGGTATTGCTGCATGAAAGTGGGATTTTTCTGCTAGCAGATGTAGTTCAGGGTTTTTAGTTATAGTGGTTCCTGTTTGTATTTAAAATATTGTGTAAACTGACTTTTTGTAGCTATTTTGGTGGCTTTGCTTTTTTTCTGAAGCTAATAGCCTACGTGTAGTTCAGCATGCTACATGAAAAAATGAAGAGTAGAGGTGCAGCAAAAACTTAAATAACAACACAGCCAACTTCCCACTATACCACAGTTCCCTACCCACCCCTAGCCTCCCAGGCTCCACCTTATCGCTGTTGTGGGTTTAATTCCCCCACCCTAGTGCTGACTGAGGGAGCCCTGCGCTTCCTGTGTGATTTTGGAAAGGTGTTTCATGCTTCCCCCCACCACTTCTCCAGCCTGCCAGGCTGGTTCAGGGACAAAACTGTCTCTACATCCCACAACCTCTCCTGGGGGTCTGTCCTGATGGTATTGGATTGCTTGAGACTCAGGTCAGTGTTGGAGGTCTCAGGGATGTAGTCAGCAGTGAGCAGCTCTGGGCAGTGAGAGCAAGCCAGTGCTGTGGTGGGAAGTGCCTCTGCTGGTGCCACCATGGTCTCCAGGCATGGGGACGTTTCTTGGACCGTGCTGGCTGATCAGGCAGCAATCCAGTACATCTCATCAGGCATGGGAAGGTCTCCTGCTGGGTTCCCAACAGCTTGGATGTGGAGGGCAGCACAGTGCCTGAGTATGTTGCTGCCCAGAGCAGCATGAGGTTCAGCAATGGCAAGTGCAAGGTGTGGGACCTGGGTCCAGGCAAGCCCTGGTATTAATGCAGGTTGGGGGATGGAGGGGTTCAGAGCAGCCACGAGGAGAAAGACTTGGGGGTGTTGGTGAATGAGAAGCTCAACATGAGCCATCAATGTGCACTCACATCCCAGGGCCAATGTGTACTGGGCTGCAGGGCCAGCAGGTCAAGGGAGGTGGTTCTGCCCCTCTACTCTGCTCTCCTTCTCTCATCTGGAGTACTGTGCCCAGCTCAGGAGTTCTCAGCACAGGAAAGGCGTGGACCTGTTGGAGTGAGTCCAGAAGAGGCCCACAAAAACAGAGGGATGAAACACTTTTTCTGTAAAGGCAGATGGAAAGAGCTGGGGTGGTTCAGCCTGGAGAAGAGAAAGCCCTGGGGACACCTTAGAGCACCTTCCAGTACCAAAGAGAACTTATAAGACAGATGAGGCCAGACTTTCGACATGGGCTTGTTGCACCAGCACAAGAGGCAATAGTTTTAAACTAAAAGAAGCCAGATTTAGACTGGCTATAAGGAAGAAATGTTTTGCAATGAGAATAATGAAACACCAGCACAGTTTGCCCAGGGAGGTGGTAAATGCCCTATCCTTGAAAGCATTCAGGGCCACATCTGAGCAAGCTGCTTGAGTTGAAGACGTCCCTGCACATGGCAGGGTGTTGGACTGGATCCAACCAGACCTTTAAAAGTCTCTTCTAACCCAAACCATTCTGATTCTGTACTTCTTGGCAGGAAGCGATGCATTGGGAAAATCTGTTTTGAGATTTGATGTTTCTCTGATCTAGTGATGTGTGTTGATTTTGCATTATGCATTCATGGTCTGAGTTACTTGTTTCCATCTTGTTTTGTTGAGTAGTTCAGAATCAGAAAAACAACTTAAAGCGACTTAATTTTTGGACATGTGAATGTTTTGATGTGTAGCTTTTGCCCTCCTTTACTATTAGGAAAGAAGCAGCAGTTGCATAAACACATAGTTGAATCTTCTCAACCAGGAGAATTGAAATGAACTTAACTTTTTTTCAGCTAAAAATGATGAACAGCCTAATAGGAAGTCCATCAGAGGCAGTCAATAACCTGTTGTCAAGGAAAGCTAGAGTTTAACTCATACTCATTATGCTTTATATATTCTCTGTGCTGCCAGAGAAAGTAGTCTGGGAAACTCTAGGCATATGTAATGCTGACAGTTAGTGGAATATCCTAAAGATCCAAGATCTTGTTGATTTGCATTTCATGTTAACCATAAGTCCTACCAGGAAGTTAAGCAAGATGTCCTTCCAGGATCAGATTTCTTTCAAACTAATGCTGTACTTCTGATTATTTCAGAAGTCTGTTAGAAATGTGACGTGTCTCTGCACTGTAGCCATTAAGATCTTGGTTTACTAACCTGTTGTCTTAAAGCAAATTGGAGTTAAGTACTGGTCTCTCAGATAGTGCTGACAGACTGTTCTGTTTAATTAAACTTGGGAATCACATTCTTCGTGGTTGTGTCATATTCACAAAGAAACACAAACTCTAAACTGTATCCTAGTATAAAACTGATACAAATTGTGCATGTAACTGAAACAGTAATTTGGCAGTATTTGTAAGTGACTTTTTTTTCAACTTACAAGAGTTTTGATTGCTGAGTAGCAGCTTTTTGTGCACATGAGCAGGAAATGATGGCTGTCCCAACTGCACGGCAGCACGTTTTGCTGGCTGCTGTTAAAGTAACTGGCACAGTTGTAAAAGGTGTCCAGGGAAATGAAAAAAGATTTTACACATACTAGCAAATTCTTTTTGCTGTTATCTGTGTTGTACAAGGACAAAATACTTCTTTCTTCTTTTTATCTCAGTATTCATTAAGCACCACTTGGTTAGACCTGACTTTAGACAGCTACATGTAAAACTATCTCACGAGAATGGACTGTATTTTTCTTCCCAAGATACAGCTTGAAGTGACTTTTAAGTAGGTCTATGCTCAGCTGTATGAAAGATAGGGTGGAAGGTTAGAAAAAAAGAGAAGAGAAACCAAACCAAAACTCAACTGATAATGTATCTCTGGTGTATAAACTTAGAAGATAAGACAGTCTCAGTATGTTAATTGTTCATGGTGGCAGACTTGAGTTTTCTGGGGAACTTCTGACAATCTCTATGGTGTTGCAGTCTTTAAAGAGTAACTCCAATGGGAGAGAAACCTTGATTTTTTCTTAGGAGCTAGGAGGAATTGTGTTGAATAAACATGAAAAGTAAAACTGAAATCTGTTAGAGGATGTAACCATAACATGTTGACTAACTGTCATGCTTTTTATGTCAAGGGATGTGTGTGCTTGCGATTGGAGTTAGGCTAAAACATTGGTGTGAATGGCAGTGCTTTTGGAATTTAAGGTGGTTGATGAAAGTTGCAGTTTTAACTCTAATCTGTAAACAAGAAAGTTGAGATTGTTTTTAATGGTTAGGTAGTGGAAACGTGTAAGTATTTACAGATATTAAATCCTACAAGTACTTGATAGGCAGAACCCTTCTGTTGTAACACAGACATTGGTAGAATTTTGGCTTTGGTGAAAAGACAGGCTGCTAAATAACCCATAACTACAGCTGCTTTCTTGGAACCAGTTACATCACTTACAGCATGGCTGTAACTGTGTTCCTGGTATGACAGCCTTCCCCCCTCCTGATTTTTATAATGTTAAGGGGTTTTTTTAAGTTCCTGCTTTCTCAGAGCTACCCTTTCTGTGGTGTACAGCAATAAAAGATGTGTCTTCCTGTGTCCCCTGGGAGATAATGGGAGCAGGTGCTAAAGTGGTTAATATTGCTTCCTACCACTACCTCTATCCAGTAGCTCCTTCTAAGCTTAAATAATCTTGTAGTAGTTCTGTTCAGAGTTCATTATGTTAATTTTCAATTTCAGTGGTTTTAAGCCTAAAAACCTTCTATCTCAAGGTTTTTCCTCTGACTGTATCAGGCTTGTAAGGAAGTAGCAATAATTCTTACTGATCCAATTTCAATAATTGGTTGTCAGTGACAAGTTAAATGTGGGGACCTGAATGGGTTTGTCTCTAGCTGTCCTAGGAAATTCCAGCATCCTTCCTGCTTTTAGATGTTTTTCAAGGTAAGAAAAAGCTGGTTATATTCTGGCCTGTAAATCTTATTTTTGTTGGGAGGAGAAACTGGCAGTTTCAGGTCTGATGACCAAAAAGTTCTTTGAGGTAGGAGCCACTTACTGTCTTGCAGATACCTTTTGTAGGATATCCTCTCATCAAAGTTGTGAAGGCAAATGCTTTAAATGAAAGTTTGGAGATAAATTTAATCCCATGATCTTTGTCATAATCAATCTTCACTGTGCGAGTGATTCAGGAGTAACATGAGATTGATTGCCCTGATGCCTGCCTTGGAGTTCTGTACAGTTGTGCCAGTTTAATACTAGTTTTCTATGTACTTTAATGGGAGACTCCCTCCACCTACAAGGTATTGAATTCACCCTTTTTTCTTTGCTTGTTCATATATGTACAACAAAATTGCCTTCACAGTTTGTATGCAATCTCCTCACTGAAAGCATACAGGAGTGGCATTCCTTGATTTTTATCTCTTTTCTGCTATGGAAAGGAACAAGCTGCCAAGACTTCTCTGCCAATTAAGAATACTCTTCTGCATTTCTTTGTAGTTATAGCTATCTAGAGACAGTGTAAATTAAAGAATCTTTAAAACTAGAAGTACATTAATCTAGACTGACTGAACAGATACTGGGACTTACTTAACTTCCCCTTTTAGTCAAGTAGCAGCGGTAGGCTGAAAGCCTGCCTGCTCTAAACTGTGATACAGTACAGCTGTAAAAATTAATGTTTGGAGTAGTTCTGAGTTAAGAGACTTCTAAGAACAAGGCTGGTAGCTGCAGATACTTCTTTGTTTTCCCCTCAGGTAAGTGCTAAGTCTATTCATATTTGAATAATTTGCCCAGGGACTTGCTTCCATATACAGAGATTTCTCCCAGACTTGTATTATTTGGCCTGGTCTCTTCTCCTCAAATAGTTGCAGGACATTTTTTTTATCTTTCCTAACTAAGCTGCGGATCTGGAATTGCTTGCTCTTTGCCTTCAGAAATGAGGGAAAAAAAAGACATGCACATGTACAGGTTTTGGTTTCTCTAACCTAGAAAAATGTCTATTTTAGCCTCTGAGTACCTGTTGTATAAATAGGGAAAAGTAGACTTGTTTAGAATTTCTGAAAGCGGAAGCAAAGTCTTAAGGGTCAGTCATTTCAGAAGTGCTCATTTTCTATTAAAATATCCAGCTAGGCATTTTTAAAGAGTAAACAGGCCAAAAGTAAGTTTTTTATTCTTCAGCACAGATCTGCACACTAAGGAGAAGGCTGAAAGCTGTGAATTTGCATGTTGGGAATGGTGTTTATGGTGTTGACTTTAAACTGTGTTGCAACACTTGAGTGCTTTACTGATTTGGATATGCCTGATAACAGTGCTTGCACACCGGAGAAGCCTTTTGAGGGTGAGGAAGCATGCAGCTTGATGGCAGATTCAAAGCCATGAACAGTGGCACAAATAATATAATGTATTAAAACATAGTTAATTATCGAGCTTTCAAAAGATTTCATAGTTAAAACTTTTGTAGAGCTCTGAATTCTGAGGAAATGTAGCAATAAATTCAGATTTAAACACTCAACTATTATGTTGCTCTCTGTAGAGCATGTTTCTGTATGTTAACTTATGAAGGGTGCTGCTGTGGCTGAGTGTCATTTAGAGCAGTTTTTGTGTAAAGAGTGCATGATGTTTAGGGTTTGTTGCCTCACTTTTTTTTTTCCATTGTAAATATCTAAAGTAGTGTAAGATGTGAAATGTATATCCCCCATATTTAAGCATTCTAGGACTTGCAGTGGAACTTTGACAGTCATAAAATTGAAAGCGTGAAATATTAATTCAGTTTAAACCAGAAACTCTAGAGCTGTCTTTCTTTGTGGGTTCGAAACAGCAGCTTTCTGGGAGTCCCAGAGTGCAGTGACTATAGTGAAAAGCTTCTCATCAACAGCAGCATTGAGAAGAGTAGAATGGATCAGGTATAGCCATCTGTGGGCTGGTTTCTGTCTGTGTCTCTTTTTCTGCCCCTCTCCCTCACCCCTTTTTGTCCCTATCTGGTCTTAAGTACACTTCTTTTCACCTTGTGTATCTTTCGAACTTCCATGTCACTTTGTACGTGACTTAATTCTGTTTGAGCTTTTGTGCCTGGGAATGATCCTGTTTGCCCTTCCTCTGCTCCTGTAGTCACACGTCTCAGAGGAAGTAAAGTAAGAGTTCTGCCTTTGGGCTGATGCAGCTAGGGCTTATTATGACAAAAACTAGGAAGAGCTGCAGTTGGAAGGAGGTTGAGAATCACTGCCTTTAAGCAGTAGCTTTTATTGTCTAGTAGAGAAGTTACAGCTCTGTTTTCTGAAATAAATCTGCTTCAGTGGCTTGGCACTACCCCAATGTACCTTTTTGAAACAATGATCCTTGACATAGGTTAGTGCTGAAGCAGCCGTTTCTCATTCCAGGCAGAGTGCTCAGTGGAAGAAATTAAAAGTCTGTAAAATACTGTTTGATACTTCCATGTGATAATCAAAACTTTGGTAGTAGTGTGTACAGGAATTTAAGGTAGAGGAAAACATTATTTCCTCAGAGTTTAATTTCCTACCATGTGTTGTTGCTCTTTTGGTGCTGTGCGTGTGCACAAAGGCAGCACATGGGGCTCCAAAAATTGCCTCAAAAATGGGGATTCTCAGTGAAGTGGTTTTTTATTGTTGTATTCTGGTATTAACAGGATGTGATACCTTTTAGGGCAAGGTCTTTGAACCTGAAGTTACAGGTTTTGTATCCACTTTCGTGATATGTTTTATTTGCCAGTTTCAAAGTAGGTAAAGGAAGCATAGCTGCTTGTGCCCTCTGCTATCTGTTAGGAATGTCACATGGAACCAGAGTTAGAGATGCCACCTTTCTGAACTGTCCTTCTTTCCTTGTCTGCTTCCTGAGAACTTTTTTCATGGTTTCATGGTTCTCTGTTGTGTCATAAGCGTGGTGTTCATGATCATGGAGGATACTCTGGCTGCCTAGCAAAACACAAAACTGGTTTTATTTTTCTAGGCATGGTTTATTCTTCACTGGTTGTATAGACTTGTTGTATGAAAGAGGATAGAATTTGTGGATCCTGTTAATGGTCTGAGCACAAATTTCGTTTGCTCTAAGGCTTCTTCCATGGGAGCAGCTTTTTCTATAGTTTTGACTTGAATACACCTACTAAAATGCAAATTATACTTTTACACTCATTTTTCATCTTAGAAAATTGTCCCAGTGTAGGTTTTTTAATAAGTATGTTCTGAGTACGGGACATTTTATGACACTCTTTTCTAACAACCCAGTAGCAGCCAGTGTTGAAGTTGGTTGATCTGGATGAAACTTTATTTTTTCCCCTCAAGCCCATTGTTTGATGTGTATCTTTACCTTTTTTTAAAATTATTTTTATTTGTTATCTCTGTGAAAGGATAGTTTGATCAGCAGTTTGGAACACTTGAATGATTCTATAATTCAAAATAGCCTTAATAAAAGATTTTTCTGAACTATAACATGCATATTGAAGTGAAATTACTGTTTATGGCCAGGATTAGACTGGACTGTCTCAAATGATTACTTAACATCTTACTGTCTGTTGGGCCTTAACTTACAGGTTTAAGAAGCTCAAGTTTTCAGCAGTAAAACAGTAACTTCCATTATTTTTCAGGCTGATGGATGAGACTTTAACATGAATATCTTTGCTGAATAGGAATACAGTATCTGATTTTTGGAGTCTGTATGGCTTCAGCAACTTCTGTCTGTAATGTGATGTAGTGCAGAGATTTTGGAGGTATTCTGCATGTGGGCTTCACCCGGAGTATCCTCACTGACTGACTAGAGTCACTAAACAGCCTCTTCTATTCTTATGCCTTTATCCATTACTGCCCTTACCAGCTCTTGCTGTAGCAGAATTCAAAGACAACACACCTGGGTAAAGTCCTTCTCTTCTTAGTGTTGAATGTTTGGCCTCATCATGGAGAAAGATAAGATAAGGAACAGAGGTATGGCAGTGTTAATTACCTGGAAGCAAATAGGAAGTTGTAGTAAAAACAGGGATCAAATGCATGTTTCTCTAGTTACTGCAGCATTGGACTGAGTTTCTGTAGTTGAATGACTCCTAATAAAACATGTTTATAAGATAGAAGCAGGGTTAGTAGTAGAATATGGGACTCCTTTAGTTTCCTTGCAGTGATATATTAACTGAAAGTACATCCAAGTGAAACCTTTTCATACTTTCAGATCTGGAAGATCTTAGTCATTGTTGGTGGCTTTCTTTTTAATATTATTTTTGCTGAATGTTGTATTTTTAAGACAATAACAATTTGCACAAAAATTAGATGGAGGCCCAGAAGGCCAACATCCATTTCTAGATTTGAGTGATAAGACAATGAATAATTTAATACTTTTCTTGTTACTAAATCTTTGAAAGCCTGATTAATTTTATTCAAAGACGAAAAATCTACTGGAAGCCTTTTGATCAGCCAAAGGGGTTTTGCATTGCTCTTTATGAAATCAGCCCTCTCTTAGTTACTGAGCTTTCTGTGGTGCTTATGACAATACCATTAGGCAAAAAACATTCTCTAATTCAGCCACAGTGACAAGCACATCTTTATTAACAAGATTTATTGTTATGTAAGTCTTCTTACTTCCTCTGTCTTGTTTTTGTCACATTCCAGTATTCAGAGATTGCTGGAAATCGTCTGTTGTTGGAAAGTTCCTGCTATAGGAGATTTCTGCTATAAGAACCCCCATAAATCATCCAGTTCTTTGGCAGTGTCTTTGCCCCATGAGATGTCCCTGATAAATTGTGTGAGTTCATGAATGGCAATACAAATAATTCCATAGTAGGTAATGTTTGTTCTAGCCCATACTGGGCATGGTGACCCTCAGACTAAACCTTGTGAAAGTTAACTAGCTTTACTTACTCTGAGACTTCTTCTGAGAGAGATATGGAAGCTTTGTGTAGTTGCACTGAGCGAGGCCAACAAGGCTTGGTCCTGTTAGAGCAGATGATTTAACTTCTCTGAGTGCTCCTAATTGTGCATGTGTATAGCCTTCTCCTGTCAGCAGCCAGACACGAATATGGTGTGCAATTAATCTGTGCATCTGCACTAAATCCAACACACCCTGTAGGCACTGAATCATAGTCCTTGAACAGATGAGTACTCCGGCACCACGTGATGGATCCGACTCCTTCCCAGAAGTTGCGCGTCCATGGTGCACGTGCAGGCGCTTTCCTTTGTGCCTCTCGCCAGGCTGGAGCTTGCTGCTGGGCTTCTGCTACACAGTTCCTGTCACACTTTCCAGTTACCATCTTTCTGAGGAGCTCGGGAGCCTCTGCCTTTCACTTGGTTGAATACTAACCACGTATGTGACACTGCCTGTGCTCTGCTTGCACGGTGTGGTAAAGGGCCCTGTGGGTTTCTCATGGAGGAGCAGCCCCAAGCACGCTCTGCCTGTAGAGCAACTCTCTCATCACATGGTTTGATGGAGTCCCTGATCTAAATTTGGTGATTGCAGAAGTCAGGCACCTTAATTTCAAGTCTGGTTGTACATACTAGTTCAATTTATCCCTGGTTTTCAGTGATACTCTTGAAATTGGTGGTCCTAGGACTTTTTTCAGGGTACTTGAAGTGTTTGTACTGATGATACTTTTATTTATTGTGCTGTCATCTGCCTGAAATTAGTAGTAATTATATAAAGGGAAGCTGCTACCTATGCATGTCTGTTGTTGGAGTTTTACTTAAATACAGCAACTTCATGTCTACCAGAATTGTGCTGGCCATGATTCCACAATTTTTGCAAAACAGTTCCTTTTCTTCATGTGTGCATTTAATTTGAGTTTTGTGGCTGTATTTCTTCATGGAAAGTGGTTCTTCACAGTCCATTAGTCTTAAGTAAGTCTTTCTAGCCTTAGAATAGGAAAAAAAAAAAAAGCTTTGTAGTATGACACATCTCTAAGTGAAAAATTTGTTGTTTTGTTATTTTTTGTTTTACTTGACTTCCGTTTCAGGGTGAAGTTTGATTTCAAAAGCATGAACTAAGAGCCTTGCTGCAGTCTCTAGAACATGTGTGTGAATATTGGAACACTGGAGTTTGTTATTTTGCTTAAGCAGAAAAATGTAAGACATTCTTAAATGCTTCCTTTGTTATTGCAAATACAGAGTAATACAGATAAATTGTTGTGCTCCTGTTTTGACTGAGGTTGTAACTCGCACATTAAATGTAGGAAAAATGCCTCTGGAGATGATGGCATCTACAAGTACCCTTTGAACAAAGATCTTATGCTCTCTCAGTACAGACTTAAATGAGAGGATGTGGGAGTGTAAGAATGGCTTAAAATTCATCAGATTTCCTGTGCAGAAATGGAAGTCCAGTTGCCTTTAATGTCTCACTAGCGACAAGTGGGTGTAAAAGCTGAGAGTCGGCAGACAACCTTCTGAGGGTGAGAGTTTCTACCCAAGGTCTCAAACATAAGCATTGCGTACTTTGGTTTTTTTAACAAATATTGGATCCTAAAAAAAAAAATCATTCAGACTGCTTAAGCTAAGAGCTTAAACTGTTTACACATCAGATAAAGTTAGGTACTGTAAACATCACTGAGAGTTGGAACTAATGCCTGCCTCTCTGTGGACTAGATAACAAGCTTGTCTAAATCCAGCTGCTTAGAAAATGAGGGAAAAAAGGATGTATTGGCCAACTACCCAGAGCAGGGGCTTCATAGCATCTTTCCTAGTCTGTGTTCCTTCAGAATTTTTAAATTGCAGACTTTTTGGCATAATGATGGGTAGTATAAGGGACACCTGACTCTGCCCTCTATTTAAGGGGTCTTGAAATGATTGTCTCCCTGAGAGCCAGGCTTGTGCCTCCCTGCTAGCTGAAGCTGGAACACTTGATAAGTGAAAATAGGAAGGACACTGAAGCTGGGACATGTTAATGAATAGGGGCTTCAGGTGTGTATCTGGGAAAGACTAAACCCAGCCGAGTCTGGTGAGAAGGAGTTTTCATGGAGTGGGAAAGTCTTTTGTGTCTAGTCTTTGCTTAGGATAGATCTCTGTCCAAGGGGGATCTTAAGCTGATCTTGCAGTTAGGATATGCAGCTTCTATCCTATAATTACAAGCTGTAACTTACTGAAGAGTTTGTCTAGCTTGCTCGTAACTTTAATGGTTAAAACTCTTAGAAAGCAGAACTGGTCCACTGGTTCTGGTCACATGAGGATCTTCTTTTATTGTGCCTCTGTAGATGGTAGAAGAAACAGGACTGATCATTCCGTGTGTTAATTCCTGGTTTCTATAATGTAATTCAGTGCCTTGGTTTGGTGTTGTGTATCCAAGGAGAAAACATATACTAACTGAAATGTGAGATTAAAAAATGCATGACATCTATACTTGAGTGTGAAGAAATATTCCAGGTTGTGCTTTGTGCCTGTTTCTCTGTATGGCAAGAATGTTACAAGTCAAAAGAACTGCTTCTGACATCCATTATAAGAATTATCAGACTTTCTGCAAGGACTGTGCACTTCTGACCAAGTTTATATAAGTTATGTGATCTGAAGTTAATTGTCTTCCTCATTTGTATTTATCAAGAGCATCCTCTCAATTAGAAACAGGAAAAGATTAGTCCTGTCGTAGTCTGTCTGTACATATGTGCGCTTTTCACCCTGCCATGGAAACCTGCACCATAACTAATCTGGAGAACATGTCATCTGTGTCCTGCCTCTTCATCTCTGAGTTGAGTCACTCAAAGGAATTGTCACTCTCAGAGGAGTAGTTCTGTTTCAGAAGGGAAGTGGAGAAAATACTCATTGTGTTATTTCAACTCTGGCATCAAATATATTCTTCTCTGCTCACAGTTAAACTTTAAGCCTGTCTAATATAAGAGTATGCAAATGATTGGCATATTTACTGGTTCCACATCTGTCTTTGAAACAGAGGAATATGCTTATTGTATGACTAAATGGAGTAAGTATTTAGCAGTATCAATTTAGTTGGGTTTTTTACACAAAAGCTACTTTCTTCTTATTTGCTGCATTTACTGTAAATGCAGACATAGGTTCCTGAGCTCCAAGAAGCTGAGTGAATGAGGGCTTGAAGGTCAGTAATGGTCTGGTGGGAGTCAGAACTTCGGCAGTGTGAGCAAAGTCTGCTGGAATTGGAGCATACACTACTTCCAATTGTAATTAATAAATAATTTTTAAAAAGTGATAAGGATAGTCATCTGCTAAAATTCAGTTCTTCTGTAATACTTAAAATGATTTTGAAAACCTCTGCTTTTAAGGGAAGTTGCTAAACCATGCCAGAGTACTGAGCTTGAAATACCAAGTCCAGTGTTTGAAAGCTGTGATATTGTACTGACAGGAGAATGTGTTCACAACTGGAAATCCTTTCTATGACTTTGGAGTAATTATCAGAGGAAAATTTTTGGTAAATCACACTTCAGAGAATACATTGTGTTGGGCTGATAATACTTTAAATCTCTGCCAAATGTTTGCAGTGGGACAAAGGAAGGTTGTGTGTGTCTTCCACCACTGTCTTTGCAACTCTTAGTTAATTGGATGATCTTAATTTACTCACAAAATTGGCTTCTAGTACATGAATAAATACAAGAGGTACATTTTAAACCATATTTAGCTCAAACCTGTAAGGACTAGCATGCTTAAATCCTGTAACTCATGCTGTTCTGATGAATGAAAAAAAATGAATACTTCGGTGTTGAAAGTGATCAGGTTGTCACTAGAGTGCTCTGGTGTTACATGGAACCAGAGCTGCAGTCTTCTGGAGGCAAATAGTTTTAACTTTGGAATGTGTCTTAGCATCAGTGTTGTTAACTGCATGATGTACAGCACAAGCTACTGAGTTTTAGTGGAATTATTTGATCTTAAACACTTGCATTCATTTCTGTCCTGGAAGTAAAGGAATGACAACTTCCTTTCTCAGCTGTGCAGAAGTGAATAGCTGGGGATTTTTGAATAGTTCTTGGGCTACCAATTCCTCAGGTCACAGGAGAATTTCCTGTTTCAACTGAAAGTTAGTTTTGGCAATATATGTTCATAAGGGGAAGAAGTAGTCCATATCATTTCAGCAGGATATAAAATTCCCAAGTTTTGCTTGCTATGGAACTATTAGTGAATTCTAGTGTTTGTATGTTTTCCTGTTTTTGTAGGACACTGGTTGTGTTGCTTTCTGCCTCTTTTTGCATAGCTATTTACTATGAAGAGTAGCCAGCCAGAAGCTCTTCAGGGATTATATTGACTGCTCAATGTGTGAGCTGTCTTAGGTCTGACACCAGAATTGTTTGTAAGCTACCATAAGCCTTCTGGCACTTAGTTATCTTTATGGATCTTTATGGCTTATTTTTTCTTCAACTCATTTTGTATACTCTGCGTTTCAGATATGTCTTATGATGTACTGTTGTGTCTAGCAGTCTGTTGTGATCTGTGTTAGGGAGGATTTGCCACCTTAAATCCTTATTACTATCTCTCCTGTGCTTTCTACGTTTTGGACTAAGCAAAATCAAGCACAGGCAAAGATGATGTGTGTAATCTGATTTTTAAATGGGGTTCATATCTATACAACATTGTTAGGTATACAGGGTAGGTGGAGTTACTCCTAAATTGAATTCAGACAAAACTTTTGAGATTAAATAGCCTGCATGTTAAGTTGGGAAATCTACATTTGTCTGGGTTTTTCAAGATGCGGTGTAGGTTACCAAATAAAGAGGAAATTAAATGGCATCTCAGGCCACCCCAGATGTTCACTTCAGTACTGTCTTTGGGATGCAGTTGTCTGACTGGAGCAAGGCAGACAATTGGAGTGTGGGTTATTGGGTCAGCAGTTGAGGTTTTGGGCAGCATTTCAGGACAGACTGACCTCTGCATCTCAGCCCTGAGTCATCCCTGGTACCTGCTTGTGAAGACATGAGCCAGCTCTGATATGGCCTTACCTGGGCTGTGAGTGTCAGTCTTGCTTTAATGGTGGCAAAGACTGCAAAATTATTTAACTTGAAGGCTCTGTGTAGACACTGCTGTATCTGACAATAACTGCCTGTTTTTCCTCAGTACTTCAGCAAACTGTCTCGAATGGAGTATCCTGAATCCCTCAGTAAAATCAACTAAGCCCTGTGTTAGTGGCTTTACCCTTTTCTCTTAAGGATGTAACCATTAATAAATTTCTCAGAAGTTTTCTTCCTTGTAGCTCAAATGAGGGTGAAGCTTGGAGGCTTGGGAAGCATTGGCTGTGCCTCTGCCTGTTGAAACGTGTACGTCAGGGAAAAGCAAACACCGTGCGATTCACGGAAAGCTCTTTGCATCTTTATGGTTAATGGTTTTCTTGAGCATGAATTTTGTATGGAGAACAAGATTTAATCAGGTGCTGTACTAATTCCACCTTCCCCGTAAGTGACAAAGTTAATGAAGTAAGTGATGGTTGCTTAAATGAAGAGGTGATGTGTCCCTAATTTAGCAGGAACACAAGTAGGTTTATTGTCTGCTTCCTTCCTTTTGAATTCATCATCCTACAAAGCTATGCCAACACAGTGTGTGGAGGGCAGGCGAAGATATCTCCTGGGAATGAGTTTACTCTTTTGTTGTTCACCTACTATTCTCATTAGCCTGTCAAAGAAACAGTGTTAGTTTATTCCAAAAAGGTCTACTGAAGTAAAGAAAATTAGTTTGTGAACAAATCTGATCTGTAAACTAAGAAGGCAGCTAACTTGTTTTTTCTCAGCTATGCTATTTATACCACAGGTTACAGTTTGGGATTCTGTTACTTGAAACAAAATCTCTCTTGACAGGTTTTATGGACTGAACTGGATTAATCTAGATCATACATAAGATATTGTTGCCTTGAAAGCTGTAGAGATCTTCCAAAGGGGCCACGTTTTCTGCAGCTTTTTTCTGTGTATGCCCCCACTTCAGCACCCTTGTCCTCTCTGTGTGCAGTGCTGGCCAGTGCTCCTGTTCAGCAGCCTCCTTCCTCTCCAGTTCCTCTTATCACACCAGGCTTAATTCTTTGCTCAGTGCTGGCAGATGATGTGATTCCACTGTTTTTCTGGATGTTTCCATCATCCCTTCAATCCACTGCTACATATGGCAGTTTTGCCAGGTGGATTTCTCCCATCCAGAATTGCTCCAGAGCTGCTGCTGCTGGCACTTGCTTCCCTTTCTCACCTGAAGCCAGTCTGCAGGAATGGGTTGTCAGGGATGAGGAACTGCAGCACAGGAAATGCTGAGCAGCCCAGAGTGGGAGCAGCGCAGGACTGGAGCATGCAGAAGGGTCTCCAGAGGGCTTAGGTATTCCTTTCAGCAAACCAAAATCCTGCTTGTGATTTCAGTAGTTACAAGGAGATTTAACCATTCAAATTCACGATGCTATGTGTCCTGGCAGAGGAAGAGTGGAAATAAAACAGTTTCCCTGTTTAATGAAATGATCAATCATGCTTGAAAAAAAATCCATTTTTGTAATGAATAAGAAGCTTTTCATACTGCAGTGTAGCAGGGTAGAAGGAAGTGTTTTTGATTGAGTGTATTGAAAGAACTTGTTGAGTTTCTTAAATGGTCACTCAGGCAGCAGGACTTGGAATCTTCTTGTGGACTGTAGGCAGTGATAGAACTGGTCTGCTCAGCTCTTGCCAAGCAGCATGAATGAGGGACCTTATGGCTTCCATTCAGTTCATAAGTTGACTGTTAACCTATACAGTTGTCTGGCAAGAGGACTGTGAATGAAAGGGATCAAACAGGGTGATGGAACAATTACTAAAACAAAGGCTATGCATTAATAGAGTGAATGTGTTTTGGGTGTTTTTTAGATTTCCCCTTCTGTGAGAGAGACAAGCAGTGCTTCTTACAACATTTGCAGAAAAGAACCTACCAACACATGAACTTGACAGGCAGTTGCTTAGCTTAGGTGCTGCCTTGAGACAAATTGGCAAAAGTTATTGTTAAATAACATTATTCTTGTTTTTGTTTTGCTTTTCAACTGTCTGTTGCAATTATATGCTTCAGTGCAGCTAATGGGATCCCTTGGTTTTATTTGGCCATTATATTTTGCATAGTATCTCAGAGTCCTTGCCCTCTTTTCTCCTAGCTGTGCTCTTCAGGTTGCAAGTTTTTCCTTTGCGGAGAAGGCAGGAGGCAATGGGTGGCATCTTTTGATCGTAATTTTCACTGTAACTAAAATAATTCCCTAGCCTCAATACTTCATAGCTCTTCCTCTTCCCTCCACCCTTCCCAAGCTGGGACAAATCAGTAATGTTATGGTCTTTGTGATTAGAAATTTAACTGCAAAGCAGCATATTTTTGTTAACTACTCGTTAATCAGGATTACCTGATGTAAGAGGAACTGCTGATAGCTGATTAAATACAAATTAATGCTGAATATTTCATGCCTCTTCAGCTGGATTTGAAATGACATGACAGGGATTTTATATTTCTAAACCAAGTTTATGCTGAAAACAGATGTGTTGCAGAATATGCTTGACTTTGCTTTAAGAAGCAGAAAGGTATTTGGAGGACAAAATAGGAAGATCACTCTTTAAAGGAAACTTTGAGATGTGAGATAGTGAAAAGAAGGATTCTGGTACCAGGAACACCTGAAGCAGGAGCGGCAGTGATTTTACTGGAGACAGGTTAAGTGACAACACTCAAGTATTTAAATTAGCTGAAATCCTTGAAAGAGAAGCCTACAAAACCCCAAAGGGAAAAGACTTATGAACCTTTCACCACAACAGAAAGGTACCAGTTCTGGGCAGTTTGTCATACAGTTACTGTATTAAAAAAGGTTGGCTGCTTGCTATATAAATCTACTCCAGATGAGCTGAAACACCCTCCAAATGCTTGCAATGGAATCTCAGTGCTGCATTTCCATAGGAAATGCTTTTTTGTCTGACCATACAAATACTGATTTTTTGTAAACCAGAAACTTAGTTTCAAAGCAGAAAATCATAGAGAAGTTCAGATAGGTAAAAACTGCCCTTGGTGACATTTTTTTTAAACTGATGAAAACAGTAGCAATGAAGTATTTTTCCCTGTGTGCAATATGTGTGACACTGTAAATAAAGCTTGAACCGAGACCTACTTTCTTCTGCTGCAATTATGTGTAACTCGGCTCTGTAATGCAGAGATGTAATGCTCTATTTTTTGTGCTGTAACTATATGTAACTTAACTTGGTAATGCTGAGATGCAATGCTCTATTTCTGATGCTTGTGATCATGGCTAGCTAATAGCCCTACTGACTCACAGAAGAGTTTGTAAGGATGCTTCTGTGTTCGCTTGTAATATCACTTCCATAAAATCACCAAGTGTTTTTGAAATTGGCATGTTTTATTTGCATTCCTAAAGGATTATGGGTTTCTTGGCACTGCAGGCTTAACTTTGATTTACCCCTGGCACTGGTTTATGTGATTGAAATACTGTGTATTGTTTATGTTTAATGGGGTTCTTCTGTTTTTTCAGATTGTGAGGACAAGCTGCTGCATTGATAATCTGAAGAAGGGAGTTCTCTGTCAAGACTGCAAGAAGATACTACTAACTGGTAAACACTTGCTTGGGTTTCTTTGCTTGTAGAATATTTCTTTGTCTTCCATAATGTTTTAGGCCAAGGAGTACAAAGTATTTTGATCTATTGAAGGCAAGAAGTAGTTCATGCAGTATTTTTTCTTTCCAACTGTCTGTGGCTTACCAGACAAAAGACTCAGTAGCAGTGGATAACGTGGATATTTAAATTGGAATACAAATTGATTAAATTCCTCCTCTCAATAGGAAAAAAAAGAATGGTTTTTTTCCTGTAGTGGCTTGTTAGACATACTCTGTTTGCTTTTTTAGCTGAGACAAATACAATGTGTCTGTACTGTGTCCTATCTAAATACTATTTGAAGTGTGCTAGTGCAAACAGTGAAACTTCAAATATAGTGCTTTAGAGTCTGGAGAGAGAAAAAAGGGAGTCTTAACATAAGTCCAGATGCTTTGGAAGATGCCATTGATGTGCTTGTAATTATTTAGTGGGTGTTTGTTGAGGCCTAATTTTCACTGAGAAGAAAGTATGATAGTGAAACTAAGGATATCTTGTGACTCCCAGACACAAAGTCATGTGCAAGCTGCTTTTAGGTACAGAACAGTAATAGGATCATCAGCGAAGAGCTATGACCACTTAATAGCAGTTTGCCAGCCCATAAGTTAAGATGTTGAGCTACAGTATTACACAGCAATCACAAGGAAACCTGAGAATTTGGAACATTTGAATGTCTTGACATAGTAAATCATATGCACATTGATAGTGGGTACCAGAGTTACAGCTCACTTCTCAAATACTTAATGTTGTAGATGAAGTAGCAGTTTTCCTCTGTAATTATACCTTACTATACACCTTCTATAAAGCTTGAATCTTACCTTTCTGTTTACTGCTGCCACTTGAGCTGCAGGGCTCATTAAACTTGTGTCAAGAGAGGGATCTGAGCCCAAATGGTGATGTGGCTGGGTTCAAGGATGAACATGGAAAGAAGCACATCCCAGCCAATAAGAAAACACTAAGCTCTCATGACTCAAGCATTTACAGATGCTTTATTAATCTTCACTTGCCAGTTAATTTGCCTAAATTTTATAAGCAGTCGAGGATAACTTTATAAAGTTCTTTTGTGTAGCTGTTGAAGAGAATATTAAAGTACTTGGTTTGGTTACTCTGCCAAACCTAGATTAATGACAGGAAAGTTTTGAAAGCTTATAGTAGTTAGCAATGTGCATCTGTCAGAAATGACATAGTAAAAACACAGTTTGACTTTTTTAGTCTTTTTTTTTAATATAAAGATGACTTGCATAATAAAGCTATTTCTGAGCTATAATTTCAAGAGTTTTGTTGTCTGTAAAACTGCAATTCCTGAAGCTAAAATACATATAAGATTCATTCCTAAATACTGGGTTTGAAAGTGTATGACCTTCAGCTTACAGGAGAAAAAACCTCTGGCATGTAGTGTGCCACCATTTGAGGTACAAAAGCAATGTATTGCCAGCATAAGTTTTGAACCATGTTACAATTATCTGATAGTAACTTTTAGGATAATACTTCGGATTATTCTGATTGTATATAATGTAAAGAAGTAATGTGTGTCTGTCACTAAATTTTGGTGCATAGCGTGCCCTGTACAGAAGATTGAAAAGCTCATTAGTCTAGAATTGAAATCTTCTGTCTTTTTCCCTACTTTGGCTTCCTTTTCCAGCCCATCATCTCCCCATCTCTCTCGGAGAGAGATGTTTAACAGGATGGCCATGCTGAGTGAAACTGGGTAGTTCTATGAAGTAGTTCTTTGTCTTCAGCTGTGGTAAAGTATTTGTCTTAATTCAGTATTTCCTTTAGGATCAGTAAGTCCTTTTTAGCTGGAGGTAGTGCTGCACAAACTTAGTTTCACTGTTTCCACCATTAACTTTGATTTGGGAAGACAGGAGCTGAGATCCTGCTGAGCTCTACTGCATTTTAGACCTGACCAAGGTTCTCAGCTCAGGCCCCCAACTCTAGGACTGTGCTGAAAAGAGAATGTGACACACAGATGCTGCATCCCTTGGGGTAGAGCATGTCTGGGTCTTGCATGACTGGTGCCAAGATAAAAATTTTAACCCAGCTGGTCCTTGATGTGGTGCAGACTGGCCCAAATGGTTGTACAAGACATGCATGCCCATTTTATCTAGGTGGTGTTTCTTTTGGTTATGATGTTTCAACTGTCCATTATCACGGATACTGAAGGACATGGAACATTTCAGTGTTTGCCCTATTTTTCTTGTATTAGCTGTTCTTTTTCATCACACTAGCTTAACTTGTATGGGATTATTTTTCCAGAGTATCAGTCATTCAGAAAAAATCTTGATAATTGTCTTCTGCTTTCACGTATAATCTCTGATAATTATTCACTCTCATTTTACAGTGTTATCTCTTACATGCAGCTTGTACTTGTCTGCATGCTTGAAGATTTAAAAATCTTTCCATGTAACTTAGAATTGTTCCTCTGTAATGATGATGGGGAGATGTTTTGAGCAAACTGGTTAACATGTTGTGAAGTCTCTGTTCCAGTACTGATATTGCACTGTTGGTGGATTAACAGATTTTGCATTTATGCTAATTTTAATAAATATGAAAACATCTTCAGTATTATGTTTGCAAAGTGGAAGCAAATGCATACCTGTCATTTTCTTACTCATTTTGAGAAGTCTTTGTTGTGGCTTGTGTAGCTCTTATGAAAGTAACATTTGCCTGGCTGACACATCTTTAAATGTTTTGCTTCCTCTTGTGAAGAATCTTTAAAACTTCTTCAGCAACCATGTGAGTCTTTTCGTGCAAATCCCTTAATATGTGTTAAATTTAAAAAGAACAGGAAAGTTTGTTGTCCCCATACCTGTGTGCCTAGAAAAGGTTTGAAGTGAAGGATCTCCTGCAGAAGAGATACTGTATTGAGTAAGGCCCTACTTCATGTGTTTACAGAATGCTATTTGGTTTTGACTGGTGGGGAAGTTTATATAAAGTCAAATATGCTGCAAGAAATATAAAGCTAGGTTCTGTTTTGTTTTGCTCAGTGCTAAATGTTTCCTCTATTAAACAAGGAAATTGGTTTTATAAATGTGTAGCTTTTAATGGCTGCTTTCAGAAGAGTTTATTTTTTTGTTTGAGGAAACCTATGTGACCAACATAAAAAGTGCTGACATAACAAATGCTTCTAAAAGCTTTCAGAGCAAAGCCCACCAGATACCAACAGCAGGGTAATGTGGGAACATCAGGGGTTAAAAAAATAATCTGCCACAGTGGTATTATAGAATGTAAATACATGAAGAAAAATTGTCTTTCTGACAACTGAAACCACTTGTACTTCCCATTTGTGCCACAAGTTAAAAACAATCTCCTTTGGTATTGTTGCTCTAAATTTATTGTTGTAGGTTTGTCTGTGAATTCAGCAGAGCCTCTTGAATTGATTTTGCATCCCTGTGAAAGTGGGTTTGTGGAAATGGCTCTTAGTACACAGAGGTTAAGTACTTCTTGTGATTTTGACACTCAAGATGATGTGGTAGAAATTCTGATCATGATGCTGATATTCTACCAGCATGCATTTATTTTGTATTAGTGGTGGTGTCTAAGGCAAAGAAGAGGAATAGCTGACTTGTTTTAGGCTGAAGTGAGCTGCCATGTATTTATTTCCTTTATTTTATCTTGGGGCTTGTTTAATGTGACTTGCTGCAATAGCACAGGAATAGATTGAGGTGTTAGAAGCTTTTATGCAATGCTGTGTTTTTTAAAGTTAAATAGTGTGTATTATCAATGTAAATAATGTGGCTATGTCCTGGTTTGAAGGACAGGTGTCTGCTAAGGAAGGCAGGGGACC
>VZTR01003433.1:430502-441143 GCA_013400775.1 Chaetops frenatus
AAAAAAAAACCTCTCCCAGCTTCACAATACCTGTTTCCCTCAGTTCAATCACTTCTTTTGTTCCCCTTAAGTACCCGGCCATTATGGTCCCTTAGCAACTGATGGGGGAAAAAATTCCACAGGTGAAGAGAAACAAAAAGGAGGAACACCCAAACCCCAACAGGCTATGCTGAGGAAACATAATGTGGCATCTTTCTTCCCCACAGTAGATGTAAAACAAGTTAAACCTCGAATGAAGATCGTAGTAATCTGCAAGTGATCACTCACAGTCAAGATTTTTTCACTGTAATCAACTGGAATTGAGTGTTGAGCTCTTCCAGAATATCCTTCCTTTACATGTAGTAGTCCTATTGCAAGTTAATAGAGTAGTTTAAAAACAAGTGAGCTTTGATTTTGGTTTAAAGACTTATTTAGTAAACTGTGCTCTGCTTGAGAGTTTCAGCCATGCTGATTTGTTTAGGAACGTAAAGCTGCTATTTTTCTGTACCTGTAAATAAGTGCTCAGGACATCACGAACTCTTTAATTCTGTTTGTTCAATGAACCTTCAAATCAAAGGCATTAATTCAAGGGTTGTTTTGACTTTTCAAAAAGTCACTTTTAAACAGGGCAGCAAAATATGTAAACTTTTCTCATCAGAAAGACATTTGACCTGAAAAGCTGTGCTTGTTGAGACAGGTGACTGGACGTCCATATTAAGTTTTATGTAGTCTTTTCTATTAGGTTAATGTCAGATGTTGTTCATTTCACTTCCTGACATGGAGAAGAACTCTTAAATACTTCAACTATAAACATACAGTCCTTTAGATCTTCTTAGTGTTCAGCTTACTGCTTGACTGCGTAACTACAGTTTTATTATTAAGAATCATAGAGTGTCTCAAGTTGGAAGGGAGACACACAGATCATCAAGCTCCTTGCAGGGCTCCCTACCACTAAATCATATGACTTAAGAGCATTGTCCAGATACTCCTTGAACTCTGTCAGGCTTGGTCACCACTTCCTTGTGGAGCCTTTACCAGTGATCAGACACCCCTCACTGAAGAAGCTTTTCTTAATGATCTGAACTTCCTCTGATGCAGCTTGCCTCCTTTTAGGTGAGCATGGAATTAATTTGAGAAATTATTGAAAAGAAAATGTGTGCAGCTGTTGAGATTCAGTGCCATTAAATTACAATGCAAGAATTAAGAGCTTGTTGTATAGTTCCTGTTTTTTTGGTTTATTTTCCTGCCTGTTGGACAAAAGCTGTTGAATACACACAGTAGTCCCTAGGAGCTGAATCTGGACATTGCTATGTTACCTCTCGCATGTTTGTTAACCTGTATATTGTAATTTTTGTACTTTTTTCCATCTCACATCCTACCCAATAAACATTTTTGATCCCAAGTTAAAATAGCATGGTTAGAGTCTTCCTTTCTGGACAGCTAATGATTGATACAATTACTTTTAGTATTCTAATCACCTATGTTTTTACTAGAATAATTTCTGTATTACTGCAGTGTATAGCTGATTGGAAAAGCTTCTTTATCTTCTTTATACACTGCCCTCTTCTTTTTTTTTAATTTTAGCTGCAGCAATTATTGCAAATCTTTGTGTAGGTGGAGCTCGCAGAACTCCTGGACAAGCTGGAGGCACTTCCAAGAATCTCAGTGCTCTGTGACAGTTCCTCTGGCAGGAGCAGAGCTCCTCTATCCTCAACAGAAATTGCTGCTTGTCCCAAGGCTCCCATGGAGTCACCCGTTGGGAAGTTCTGCCTCCTTTTGTGGAGGAGTTACAACTGGAAGGAGCTGCCTCTGCTGAGATTTGTGTAGTGAGGCAGCACTGGGGACCCTGAGGGGAAGGAGTTAAAGTGCACTGCTTGACTGTCACCTAGAAACTGCTCAGCCCTGAGCCTGCTGCAAAACTTAGTGCTGCTGGTGTCCATAGGAGGGGCTTTTTGGGCTTCTAAAAAACTAAACTGTGTTCTTTGCAGTCTGAAATAAACATATCCATTGTCTCAGAGCAATAGAGATGCTCTCTGGGATACTTCCATAGCTGGAGCATGATCAGCTTAGGTCTAACTTCATCTTAAAGTTTTACCTATCAGCTCTCAATTTTGATACTGTTGACAGACAGTTAATGGTTAGAACTCACTAAAACCAGTAAAAAGATCTTTTAGGTGGTAAGTGACTGTAACTCTCCTGTGTCTTTTTTTGTGGTAGAAGTTCCTTGCTGTTTATATCACCCAGTACAGTCCTGAGGAAAGTGGTTTATTTTACCCTGAGCATAGAAATCTAGATTATAAGAAATAAGGACTCCTCTGTTTTAAGCATTAGGGAATAGGACTGTGGGTTTTGGTGTTGCTCAGAGCTGCCCCTACCCCACTAATATTGTGAATTGGGAAGCCCTGCTGACGTTTCCATGTCTTGCTGTTTGTATTGTGCAAGTGGATGAACACTGCTGCAAAATTCTGGGACAGGGCATGGTTTCATTTCTGTTACAATGATCTGTGTTAAACCTTGCCATATTCTTAATAAATTATATCATTTGTATATCTTAGATAAATAAGCTGTTGAATCACTCGGGTGGTGTTCAGGAACACTTCCCAACTGGATGTTAACAGCATAACAACAAAGGAAGCCTCTCCTGTGGAAAACTAGCGATGCCAGGTAGTCATGGGGAAGTTAAACATGCAATGGAGAGCAAATGCCAATATCACTTAAAGGTGTAGAGATGGTATCCTATGTCTCTTCCTACCTTAGGAATATTCCAGTATTTTCTTTGAGGAGTGAAAGCCTGAATTTTAGAGAGTTCTTAAAAATTCTGCTTGTGTTTTATACCTGGTACTAAATCACTTCAGGATTTGGATTTATGAAAGTTCAAAAGAACTTTCTTGCAGTAAAACCAGAAGCTGTGTAGCTTGGACTAAGTACCACAGCTCTGCCCCCTACCCCACTACCAAAACCAGCAACCACAAACAAAACCCAACTCCAAATTAAACAACCGAAGAAGTCCCATCTCTGTTTTGCTAAAATTCTATATTTGTTTTATGTTTGCCCAACTAGTTTCTGTTTCTCAACTTGTTTTTAGTAGTAAAGAAGTTTGTTTGGCAATATTTAAATAACTATAATGCAGCACCTAAACTTTTCTGAAAACTTTCAAGGAATGGTTTAGGTTGAAACAGACCTGTAAGATCAAATCCAACCATTAACCCCCCACAAAAATATAAGGTGATACATTAACTGTGAAAGGTATTGAAAAACAAATAGCTTGAATTAAAGATCATCTAAAGTGAAGCTGCTATGCAACAGTAGCAGTTTAGAGATAATTTATCCTATGAAAGTGTAATAACTAGGGAAAATGAAATAAACTTGAAAAAATCATAATGGAACACTAGACCCTCTGATATCATTAAATTACAAATTTAAAACTTGAGTTTGATTGTAGCAAGTAATATTAGGTACTGTGGGAGCACTGAGAAATTACATGGGATAGGGAAAGATTTAATATAACACATGGACTTCTAGGGTAAAATTTTGCCTCACCAAGATAAATGAAAATGAATGGAGAAGAAAGATTTAGGCTGGAGCTTTACAATCAGAAGTCAAAAAAGTGGTTTTATAGCAAGCAATCAGTACATTTGCTCTTTATGATGAACTGAGGTCACATTGCAGTAGTGGTAGACTGCCTTTGCTAATCCTAGTCTCATATACTATTGCCATACAGATACAGAAGAATCTTCGTCTACAGTCACTGATGTTAAACACCAGAGTTCACATCCATTTAGCATTGAACCTTGGGTTCATCTGCAGATGCCCTGAAACTCCCTTTGAAACATGATCTCAGCAATGAATTATTTTTTATAGCTTAGCCATCTGTTACTGTTACTGAAGTAAAAATCATATTTTATTACTAAAAATTTATTAGTTTTCTCTTTTTATTACCCACAAGTTGTGGGATGTTGTTGACTTGTGGTTCTGTTTTGGATTGGGCTTGGTTTTTTTATGTTTTAGTGTGTGCAGAATTCTAAAGGTAACAAGTTTTTTAGAGCCGTTTCCTCAAACTTTATTTCAGGTCTGAAACTGAACCAAGAGAGCAGGAGCATCTAAAAATTGCCAGGGCAGGTAGTCTTTGAGCTAGATCCTGTTCTGTTCTATATCCAAGGGCAGTTAAGGTTAATGGACTGAGAACATCTGTGCCATAGTCCACAGCTGGTTCACATGGATTTCATGTTGGTGATGCTTACCAGGGGGAGTCGTAGTGCAAGCTTGCACTGCAGGCTAGGAATTTAAACATTTGCTCTGTGAAAGCAGCAGCCGATTGTGTTTTGAGAACAGCTTTAGTCTGGATGCCCAGGATTTCACATGGAGTACTTGAATCATGTGCAAGCTTTTGCTAGTAAGTGTTGTGAGCTTTGTGAAGTTAATACTTTCTGAACTTCCCTGATGAGCTGAGATACCTGATGAGTACACAGAAAGTTATTTAGATTCTTGATGCAAAGCTGTTGTTAATTATTTCTTCCCACTCGGTGTTTTCAGTTTTTAATAAGCGGAAGAACCTGAGTGTTGGAAAGCCTGAAAAATCACCATTCTTGTAGCAAATAATGACTGACAGTCACTGACAAGTCTATGCCTGAGTGTAGAGGCTTCTTAATTAGTTCAGCCAGAGTTGGGCAGAAGACCGTGGTTTCATACTGGAAGTTAATGGTTAGTTGTTCTCATGTGAAATCTGTTTTCATGTATTGCTGAGTTAAGCAACATCAGTTCAATATAAGGTGGATGCCCAAAGCACAGGGCTTACTCAGTGGTTAGCCAGTTTTCACTGGGGTTTTTTTCTCCAGTTTCATTATTCACAATGATGCCAAGTTTACTTACTGCATCTTTTATATCTGAGTACCATTTGGCTTGTGTCAGCTACAGGCTTTTTGTCTGACAAGCTGAATGATGCTTGGTTTTTTTTCTAGTATGCTGCAGTTTAGAAGATTCACTGTCCCTCTCTGATGGCTCTAGACAGTTTTCCATTTTTGTTCTTTGACTGTTGTGACAATTTCTGTTGTAGTTGGCCTGAGATGTTGGCAAGTGCTTTGGTCTATTTCTGCTGTGGTGAAGTTAGGCTGCAGTTCAAGGGAAGAGGTTGTGTGCTAAATGAGTTCCCTGGGATGGGATGCATTAATCTTTCTGCTGTTTGACTCTGTGAGCTGAAACCCATTGAGTAAAGTTAATTTTCTTGCCCAGAACTGCTTTTCTCTGTAATGTAACATTAAATATTTGACTACCTCACAAGGAATTGAAAAATGCTGGGTCCAAATTACTCAATTTTCACTACCTATTAATTTGTGTGGTTTACATATCTCATCTTGTGCCCATTTGTAGCATTTCTGTAGTAATCTGGAGATCTAGACCTTGGGGTTAGGTCAGAAGGAAACTCAGAGGTTTTGCTTATCCTCTGTCCCAGCAGGGAAACCCAAGTAGTGCACTCTAAACCTGAAGAGTTGTTCATTTAGATGTTCTTTTGTCTAAATTAGGGTGCATCTTAAGTGCAAGAAATAATTCTGTAAAGAATCCATTACACCAGTCATTTCACATCTGGCTATTTTTAATGCATCATTGCTGATGTTCCTCCGTGACTAGAGATCAGCAAATCAATTTCTTATCCACTTTAGGCAGTGCTTTATTATATTGCTCAGTGTTAACCTCTAAAGTTAAAATACCGTGTGATGTGAAGTCACACTGTGCAAGAAAAAATCAAATACCTATCAGCTTGCCAGTATAAACCAAGTGACAGCATCAGCTGTGCTCACTGTGAGCTGTGTTGTTCATAGGTGCTAGAAGATAAACCAGTTAATGGATTCCTGAGCTAACATCTCTCTGCCTGTTATCAATGATAATCCAACTGACCTAGAATTCTCAGCTGTCCTGGCTGTTGCCCTTTTGCCTAATGGCTTTGCTTTTCTCCTCCTGCCTTCATTACCACAAGATCCTATAAGGCCTTGTTAATTATTAACTTCCACTCATTCATTGAAGCCTTCAGGACAAGCCACCTGAGCATCAGCACCTTCTTGCAGGTGGTAAGTGCTTGTGTCTCTGTGTGTGCAGCATTGCATCCAGAAAGATGGAAAGAGCTGAGCAAGGCTTCTTTTTTTTTTTTTCCTTAATACTTCTATCAGTTAGAAATACAGGTATTTCTGTAGTAATGAACTAGTACCATTAGGGGACACTTTTTTTAAGAGGCCCTAGGCTTGCTGCTACAGTGGGCTTTTTTTCTTTAATTTTCAAATTTATTTCTGTAGTCTGTTCATTCTGATGAATTTAGACTTTTTGGCTACAGCTCAGTCCTATCTGACTTTTCTTTCACTCTTTTTCAGGAAATTAGCTCCTTCCAGTAGTGTTGGGTCACGCTTTGGTTTCATTTTCTCTTTGCAATGTCAGTTGTGTTCAGCCCTGACCTGCAGGGGACCAGTGACTTCCTGGGTTTTATTTCTGTTGTGCTGTCTCAAAGCAAGCACAAATTGAGTGGTCTGAAGTTATAAGAAGGGAAAAAACCCCCATATTTAAAGCACACCTAATGAGAGTGGGTGAGTTTTAAGGAATTGCAGCAGCTCCTAGAAAGACAGTGCTGTTAACCATGTTTTTGTCCTGAAGTACTTATTTCTGACAAGGTAAGAGGAAGCTGAAAAGGCAAAAGCAGCTGCTACCCAAACTGAAAGAAGCCTGGTCAAGGGGAAAGCTTCTCTGAGGGAGATGCATGCACTGGAAAGAATGGAGAGTTAAATTTCTACAGTTGTAACCATGTCTGATGGTCATCTTTTTGCTTATGTTCAGTTCTCTGTGCTGTGAAGAGTCATTCCCATTGTGGTCTCCACTCTGTTTCTTTTCTGTGGTGCTACAGTTCTTCAGAGCCTTCCCTAGCTAAGGTTACACTGTTATTTCCTGTGAAGCTTTGAGTTACTGCAATACTCCATATCTTCTCCTTTAAACTGTACTATTAACATAATTATTTCACCATGTTAAGGCAGTGGTAGTGATGTGCACAGGACACTGAGGCTGTCCAAGAGCACTAGTTTTCTTTGTTAAGCAAATGGTTTTCAGTGGTGACTTGAAAATGCCTTCTCTGGAGGTCAGCATGCAAGCCTTGAATTTTTTGTGTGGTTGGATCTGAATTTTGTGTGATTTTCTTGTTAAGGCACAGTGAAATGCAAGCAGAACAGCTTGCCACTGGTATTTTATTGCAGCTTTAACTCCTTATTCATTAAATTTATTCTGGAATATATGTTTATGGCATATCTAACATGGCAGCCTTTTTCCCCTGTAAGCACATTTGTTGCCAAATAATGATATTCCCTATTTATTCGTATGCCTAGAGATAAAACACAGTTTTGAATTATATTTTCTTAGTGTATTTTCTGCAAGTGCCAGTGATGTGTGGAGCCAGGACTATATCTGTGAAGTAGATACACAAAAACAGTATGTCTGGAACAGATGTGTGTTTACTTTTCCAAGGTCACATTACATCGCATTTAATACTTCTGGTGCAAAAGAATTAATTTCCATAATCTCTTTTTTCTTTTCAAACAGACTGGAGGCCAAG
This sequence comes from Chaetops frenatus, assembly GCA_013400775.1. NCBI lineage: Eukaryota > Metazoa > Chordata > Aves > Passeriformes > Picathartidae > Chaetops > Chaetops frenatus. Next base: position 438,064 of record VZTR01003433.1, read on the forward strand.
AACAGAGTGCAGCACTGGCTGTAGGTAAGAATTGAAACTTAACCTGCTTGACAACTGCTAATAAATAAGCAAAAATGTAGTATGTTAAAGGACAGAAAATGGGATCCTTTGAATATTAGTAATTTTCCCTTCAGGAACTTGTTTTCCCTCTTTTCCTTCAACTCTTGAAATTTGTGATGTTCTCTGGGAGTCCTGATGCCTGACTGAATTTATGCCTCTCTGTTAAAAGGTGCTAAACCAGGCTGCAAGGGTTTGGTGTTTGCTTGCCCAGGGCCTCACCACACAGCCTGGTGAAAAACTCTTCACCAGAGTGATGTGAAGTCCCATTACTTCAAAGAAGGCATTTCCATTGTGCACAGAGTTAAAGTGGTTTGGCCACTTGTGTGAACTTACCCTAGAAGACTGTGCAACTTCTTAAAAAGCTTGAATTAGGAGATAATGTTTTGGTGGTTTTTCTCTCTGTCTCTTTAGTAAAGCTACTGTGTAGCTGAAGCAGATGCCTTATGCCAGAAACCAGTACTCTGAACTAGCTTGTGGGACTGAAGAGGTAGCTCATACTCATGTGAAGGTTTTAGCTTTTAGATTTATAACCTGCTGCTTGTCATTAAGCTACTGCATAGAGTGTCTGTGTTGTTCTTCATGTTTATTGTGCTTTGCCAGCACAGCTATCAATCTCCAGTCACATTGGGAAGGTAATGGTACCAAACATGAGGTAGGATTTTTTTTCTTCTGTTTTTGATTAATCATCAAAAAGCCTTTGAATTCTGGGGAGCTGATTAAATGGATTTGTGTGTTGGGTTAACCCAGGCTACATGCCAGGTGCCCACCAAAGCCACTCTGCCACTCCCTTCTCAATTGGACAAGGGAGACAAAACACAACAAAAGGCTCATGGATTAAGGGTGGGGAGAGATCATTGACCAGTTACTGTCATGGGCAAAACAGATGCAACTTAGGAAAATCATTACCAGTTATTACCAGTTGAATCAGAGCTTCTTCCCTACTAGCTCTTTACCTCACCCCTCCCTGCTCAGTGAGGGGAGATGAGGAATGGGGGTTACCAGTCAATTCATCACAGCTTTTTTTTTTTTTCCTACTGCTGCTTCCTTTTCAGGGAGAGGAGCCCTTCCCTGCTCTGGTGTGGGGTGGCCCTCCCACAGGACACAGTCCTCCAGAAATTTCTCCAACATGAGTCCTTCTCAATGGCTACAGTTCTTCACAAACTGCTCTAGTGTTGGTCCCTTCCATGGGATGCAATCCACAGGAACAGGTGGTTCCAGTGTGGGTCCCCACAGGGTCACAGATCCTGCCAGGAGCCTGCTCCACCATGGGCTTCCCACAGGCTCTCAGTCTCCTTTGGGCATCCACCTGCTCCAGTGCAGGGTCCTCCAGAGGCTGCAGGTGATCTCTGCTGCCCTGTGGACCTCCATGGCCTGCAGGGCACAGCTGCCTCGCCATGGGCTGCAGGGGAATCTCTGCTGCAGTGTCAGGATCACCTCCTCCCTGCTCTCCCTCACTGACCCAGAATGTCTGCACCTTATTCTTGGTGTCTCTCATATATTCTCACTTTTGTTTGGCCACAATTGCTTCTGTGCCATAACTCTTCTTTGTTCTTAAATACATTATCCCAGAGGTGCTACCACTGCTGGTGACAGCCCCAGCTTTGGCCAGTGGTGTGCCCGTCCTGGAGCTGGCTGGCACTGGCTCTGTCAGACATGGGGGAAGCTTCTGGCAGCTTCCCACAGAAGTCCCCCCCATGGTCCCCCTCCCACCACAACCTTGCCACACAAACCCAGTACAATATTTCATCAGTTTTGTCGACAAGAGTAGAAAACATTTTCTAGTGCTGTGTCCAAAACTATTTCAATCCGCCCTCCAGATTTAAGAATATATAGGATATAAAAATGTTACTAAAGTAATTGTCTTTATTTTAGTGCATAACTCATGTTTTAAAATACTTTGCAGAATTGCAGGTTTTTGATGAACTGTCACATTTTTGTCATTCTTAGGAGAGTTTATGATATTGCTGGTTCAGGCTCACAGTCCTCCTTGCTTACTGACTTGTGTCACTGGCTCAAGGAATGAGCCTTAGAACTGGGCAAGCATACAGCAATATCTTCCAAATGTTTAATAAACTAATGGGAAAACATCCAGTGCTAGCAGCAGTAGTACCTTTTGCCTTTAATAGCTTTTATTTACTAAGTCCTTGGGGGTGTTGTTAAAGCTGCAGTTGGAACCAGTGCAGACTTTTAATTTACAGCATTGTGTGCATTTGCAAAGGATACATTATAAAAGTCACTAAATGGAGTCAGACCATGGATCCATCTAGGCAAGTCCAGGCTCCAGGGTCACCATCTTTCTTCCCTCTGCATGTGTGCACTTGGTTCTTCACATCCCTTCACATCCCCACTTATTCCTCTACTAGAGCAGTGCTGCTTCTGCTCAGGAAGGTGAGAGTCATCCAGAAGAGCTAGGAAAACTCAAAGAGCATTGCTGGCAAGGTGCTGCCTGCACGAAGAGGAATGTTGTCCAGCAAATGGGTACAGCACATGGCAAATAACTTCCATTTTCTTTGAAGAAACTGTGAACCAACCGTGTTCCAGGTATTGAAGGCAGAATGTTTGTAAGTCAATGTGGTATAGTGTCCACTCCAGTAGAAGCTGGGCTGTCAGACTCCCTGATGATTTCAACTTCTCCAGCTATGCTGGACAAAGTTAGCTGCCAGATGCTTGACAGTATCATAAACCACCAGGGAATCACCAGTGTTCAGGGGTGGGAGGCACTGGCAGAAACCCTACCCAATAGCATGTAAAGTAAAGAACTGGAGCCTGTGGAAAACTTGGGTTAAGCTTTAAAGAATGGGACAAAGTGAACTAGGTGTTGCTGTTGAGTAAGGTCGAAACCTGAAAAAGGCTTAATATCCAGTAAAACCTGAACCCTCCTGTGAGTAGGGGAAGAGTGGGAACAGGGATAACCAGGTATTTGTGGTTCTTCTAGTATGTAATTATTTTCAGGTCAAGTATTTTTCAGAGCGAGGTGTTACTATTAAATGTATTCAGTACCCTTGAATGTCTTCGCATTC